>PVKU01002183.1:0-242581 GCA_004027475.1 Anoura caudifer
CCTTCCCTTCCCTTCCCTTCCCTTCAGAACTGTGTATGGATTGCCAGGCAGTACCTTTCAACTTTTAGGCCTTTGGGATGCTTCTTGCTACTCTACTATGATGAAACATTTTAGGAACATTTGGATTTGTAGTATATGGAATTGGGTGGATATTATCAGTGATGGAGTTTCAAATGAAACTCGATGAATGTCTCCTCTGAGACCAGAGTGAGCCTGGCATTTCTTTCCACTTCTACCGCCTTCTCCCACCCACCCCAGAGCCACAGTGGTGGGGCTCTAGGTTTTGTATGTATACATTCTCTTGCATAGCTCTGAACATGTGTACATAAGGGGCACTGACTAGTGTTGACCTTTTACAGCCCCATGAGAGAGGAGCATGGACATACATTTATCGAGGAGCTGTTTTCTCTGTCTACCATTGTATAATTCAGGTCTTGTTTGGATTCAAGTTAGAGAAACATAACTCAGACTGCTTTCGGCAAAAAAGGAAGGGAAAGGTCAGAATGACCGTGGCTCACATAAGTGAAAATTTCAGGTGATAATGCTAAAGTGAGGGATGGCTGAACCTAGGTACTTGAACAGTGTTACCGTGAGCACTTTTCCATCTCCTGGCCCTTCTTTTCCCTCTGTTGGCTTTTCTTCACAAAGATTCTCCCCAACTGGAGAATGGTCAATGGCAGTTCAGACTTCACATTCCACCAGCTTAGTCATCTATCATTACAAGAATTATTTTCTAATAATTCCAGCAAAATTCCCAAGCTAGGTCTCTTATTATCCCAACTGAGATCTTGCTTTCATTCCCACACCGGGACCACTGCGAGGCAGAGCTCTGATTAGGCAGGCCTGGGTCACATGCCCACCTGCAGATCCAGGTGGGTCAGCAACCACATGGACCGGCATGGGTACCATTAAAAGAAGCTGGTCAGGCAAAACATGAGGTGTCCACTGGAGGCAGATAGTCTGCACTGGAGGAAGAAGATTGGATAACTGAGCAGGGTCTAAGGAAAGACTGGTATTCATGAGGAGTTGGGAAATTTAGGAAAAGCTACGTAAATAAGTGACAGGGGCTGAGGGGACTGATGTAGGCCAAGCACTTGCTGCCCTTCTGGTGAGTAAAAAGGTTTTCTTAATTTATTAATTCAGTTAGAGAAGGTGTGAAAGGCAAATAATGGCCCCCAAATACATCCATGCTTTAACCACTAGAACCTATGAATTCCACCTTACATGGCCACTTATATTAAGAGTCTTGAGATGGGGAGATTATCCTGAATTATCTGGATAGACCCAGTATAATTACAAGGGTCCTTATAAGAGGAAGTGGGAAGAATATGAGGCGAAAGAGATGTGACACAAACAGAAACTGGAATGATGGGCTTCAAAGACGGAGGAAGGTGCCAGAAGCCAGGGAACACTGGGAGCTGGGAAGACAAGGACATGGTTCTCACCTGGAACTTCCAGAAGTACCAGCCCTGCCAAAACATTCGGGTAGCCTGTGAGACTGAGCTCATGCTTCTTACCCCCAGGACTGGAAGAGAATAAAGTTATGTCATTTTAATCCACTACATTAGTGGTAATTTGTTCCAGTGGCAACAGAAAACTAAGACAGACACTTCAGAGATAAGAAATGAGCTAAATTTGAGGATGGTCAGGAGTGAGCCAAGCAGATGAGGGAGAGCTGAGCTGTCCAGCCTAAGGGAAGAGCGTAGGTGAAGACACAGAGCATCAACCGGAAACTGTGTTGTCACTGCAAGGGTAAATGGGGGAGGAGAGGAAATCCTGCAGGCGGCTTATCCCATGTCCCGGGATTGGGCCTTCCTTCTGAAGATCACAGGAGGCTGTAGAAAGGCTCTTCAAAGGACAGTCTGTGGTCTGGTTAATGATTAAGAAAGGTCGTTCTGGCAGTGGTGAGGGAGATGGATTAGGTAAGGATGAGGAAGATAAGACACAAGACAAAAAAAATCACTCAGGAGATGTTTCTAGTTGCCCCCAACCCCAAGAAATGATAGGGACTGAGCTAAGGGGAAAAGTGAGAACGGATGAAGGGCCAGATTTAGGGGCTACATATGAGACAGAATCAGGAAGAGTTAGTGACTAATTAGACATGGGAGGATAAGGAAGAGGACTCACTGGCTTCTGGTTTCAGTGACTATGGAACAACTGACTAGGAAAGAAAATATGGGAAAAGGAGTGGATTTGTGAGGCAGGTAATTAGTCCTTTTTGGCACATGATGACTTGGTCATCCAGTAGGTAAGTGGTAATGTCTCGTCAGCAACCACGAACAGCGTGGCTCTCAGGAGAGATGTCTGGGCCCGGCTGGACTGGAAATATCAGATCTCACAGTCATCAGCGTGTACAGCTCATTGCTGCAAACCTGTTGAGTAGACAAGCTCATCTGGGAAAGTGGACAGGACAAGACCAAGGCAGAACCCTGGGACAGCTTCACTCAGGTGGAAAGAGGAAGGGACAGGAGCCAGGGAGACTGAGGGACAGAGAGAAAAACTGCGCTGGCATTTCTGGCAACTCAGAAGCCTTAGTGTTAAGTGAAAGCTGATGGTTACTTAAAAACATTTGGGTTGAGTCTAGATCACAAGAAAACTACAAAAAGAACTGAAAGTCTAGACTGAGTGCTAGAATTCCATCAAGAACTCCCAGAACCACACAGGAATCTTCCAGGCAGGGTTGTATTCCCGGGGGCAGGAGGCTGGTGAAACTTCTGATCACGGTAATTTCTGCAGAACTGGTTGTACTATGCTGGCTTCTCTCCTTCTCTTTTCGTGGATCAGATAAACTATTTTCATTTTGGTTTGGTTTCTCTACCTTTACTGTTTATTCCTTATCATAGAAGTAATGTGTGATTCATCATACAACATGGAAATAATGCAGAAGCCTATTAAAATAAAAAGTAAAAGCCCTTCAATCCTACTGCTCAGGAGTCACCCCTATTGAAAATTCAGTGCCTGACTTTCAGATCTTTTCACATATTGACAACCATGGTACATATTTGCTTTCCTGTTTATCATGGGCAGCTCTCATGCCCGTACAGTGTAGAGCTACCTCATTCTTTCTAAGGGCTGCAGGGTACTTTGTAGTATAGACATTCCATGGTTTTGTTTTTTTTTTTTTATCTGTTCCCCAATGTGTATTTTGGTTATTTACACTTCTTTATTATTGCGCATAGTGTATAAAGTATCTTTAAACCTACATGTTCACATTGCAAGTGTTCCAAAGAGAGATTTGTAGAAGTGGAATTGCCAAGTCAAGTCTATCAATTTTAGGTGTTTGCTAGAAGTTGCAGAATTGCATTCAATGAGGGCTGTATAGAAAATACCGAAACTTTGAATAAATGTGCATATTTAGTTTTCTTTTAAAGTACTGTGTTGAGTGCAGACTTTCATCCTTTAACATTTCCCTTCTTAGCTCCCAGAGGCCTTGGTGCTTTTTCATATTTGTTGACAGCTGAGGTCAAAGTAGAGGGAAGGAATGGAAGAGACAAATTAGCCATTGGTACAGTTTGGTATTCTGAAGGGTGGGTGTGCCATCAGAGGTGTGGAGTGCTGGCTGGGCTTTCAGGATCCCAAGATGCAGCCTCTGGAAGCCCTAGGACTCTTACACAGGACCCGTCTTGAAAGGAGCCCAGAGGGAGGGGGAGAGGCAGGAAGGGCATCAATAGAACCACCACTTTGAGCAGGGAAGGGTATGGATGGCCCACCAGTGAAGTCTGTGTTCTAGCGGGAAAGGTAGATGATAAACAAGCAGATGAGTATGAAATATATTTGGGGGTAATGAGAAGTGGGGTGGAGAATGAAGCAAGCGAAAGAGTAGCAGTGGGCAGGAGGACTGTTTCACCTAGAGGGTCAACCACGGCTTCTCTGAAGATTGTCCTTTGTGCAGAGAGCTGAATGCATGGGTGAAGGAACCATGTGCAGAAGGGACTCAGGCTAAAGTTCCCAGAATAGGAGGAACTGCACCAAGTTTAAGCTCCAGCAAGGCTGGCATTATGGCTGCAGGATGCCAGCAGGGGGCAGAGTGACGTCAGCATGGGGGGGCACCCCCAAACTTGGAATTTATTTATAAAAAATTGTGTATTTATTCTTACATATTTAAACTTCAGTCACCTTCAAAGTACTCTCCAGTTAATGTAATACATCTATCAAGACATTTTTCCCACTGCTCAGAACAGTTTTTGAACTCATCAATTTTGATGCCTTGTAGTACTTCTGATGGTTTTTGTTTCACCTCTTCCACATTAGCAAAACTTTTCCCTTTGAGGATTTTTTTTCATCTGGGGAAACAAAGTCACTTGGGGCAAGATTGGGTGGAACAGGAAGAGTGGAGCATGGAGGCCATGCTGCTGTGTGGTCCAAAACTGCTGAACACTCAGTGTGGTGCTCTGAAATGGGCAAACACACTGAAAGAGGCTTCACAAAAACCAAATCCACTGAAGCCAAATGCAGTCTCTCACAACAACGCCAGCTGGTACACTAATACAAATGGGCCCCTACTCACCTAGTAGGGGAAGCCTGTACTATAAGAGGCCTGTCCTCTAGAAGATTCTGGGGTTTTTTTGGAGGAGTCTCTCCCCCATATATGAAGAACATGCATTCTTTATTATAGTTTATATGTTATATCACATATATATGATATAACATATAAATAAATAAAATTATGGAGGCTGAGAAATCCCAAGGTCTCCAGTCAACAAGCTAGGGACCCAGGACAGCCAATGAGGTAAGTTCAGGTCTGAGAGCAGAAAGAGACTGATTTTTCAGCCCAATCAATCAGGCAGGTAAACTAACTTCCTTCTCAGTCTTTTGTTCTTCTCAGGCCTTCAAGAGATTGATGAGGCCCACTCACATTAAGTAGGGCCATCTGCTTTATTCAATCTACCTATTAAGGTATTAGTCTTATCTAGAAATACCTAGAATACAGGTACACCCAGAATAATGTTTGACCAAGTGTCTGGGCACCTCATCACCCAGCCAGGTTGACCTACAAAATGGGCCCTCACAGTGTCTCTGCAAAGTAGCCAGGGGACCAGGTCATCTGGGCTGTGCTGTCCACTGGGGTGGCTACCAGCCCACGAGCAGCTATCGAGCACTCAGACGGTGACCTGTGCCATGTTCAAGGGCTATGGAATATGTTGAGTCAAATAAAGTACATTATTACAATTAATTTCAATGTCCTTTCTACTTTTGGAATGTGACTTCTGTTGGAGACTGCTGGTCTATGAGGTGTAGTGTGGTAAGGAGTTGGCAGTTCACTCTGAGTGTCCTGGGAGGGGGTTGGGGGGTTTGAAATTGGGAATAACTTGCTCTAACCTGTATTTTAAGCAGTTCAGTTCCTGCTGTGGGGGGGGGGGGGACACACTGCAGGGGGCAGGAGTGGAGCAGCGAAGCAGGCTCCAGGCTGCAGAAGGAGGCAGATGCATGTCAGTGGCATGGGCTCTGCAGGCCAGTGCGGGGCGGGGATGTGGCCAGACCTGGGTTTTTTTCCCAGAGGAAAGTCAGCAGATGGGTAGGCCGAATGGGGGCAGGGAGCAATGAAACAAATCAAGGTAACCCCTGGCATTTCTGAGCTGGACACAGAGCGCGGACATGCCATGTGCTGAGATGTGAAAGACTCGGGCGTGCTGAGTGCCACAAAGCATATCGAAGGTAGAAAGAAAAATGGGGGGATAGAAAAGAAAACTCAGGCGTTAGTGGATTCAAATAAGACTAAAACAGGTTGTCCAAAGGCAGTAAAACAGAGGACATAAAAACAGGTCCGTGATGCAAAAGCTGAAGGTAGGCGGCCTAGGATGGATAGGGGCTGAGGCAGGCAGTGGCCCAGGCAGCCCAGAGAAGAGCAAGGGAGAAGAAGGTGGGATCTAAACACCTGCCTCCCTCCCCAAACTCTGGAAACAGTCCCTCCCCCCATCACATAGGTGCACACACACTTGCGTGTACACACATGTACACATCACCTATAATAGTGCTCTTAGGGTTGAAAAGGGAAAGTTCACCTACTTGAGCACATTAAAACTGCATAAAACCACAGTACAATGAAAGATACTATGAGTAAGTTTTAAAAAATAGAAGGCTGGAAAAAGTAACCTGTGTTGTAGGCAAAGGATTGATGTCCAGAATAAATGAAGAGTCTTTACATATTAGTAAGAAAAATGGGCAACGGGTTTAGTGAGGTAGTTTTCCCATGAAAAGGTGCACATGACCAATATGAACAGACTCTAAGTGTCCAGCAAAATTTCAAATGATTGAGACTTCAACGTCAGTAGGAGGTGGGGTGTGAGGAAAGAGTTGTTCTCACACACTGCTGGTTAGGAGTGCAAATTAGTACCTCCTCTGGCGGACAGTTGACTGTGTCTAGCAATATTGCAAATGAGCAAAAGTACTCTATCCATTTGTCCTGTAAAGGTACTGGTGCATGTGTGCAAAGAAACAAGTAGAAGAACGGCTATTGTAGCACACTGAGCCATTTTAATAGCCAAACCTTGCCAACGATCTCAATATTCATCAGTAAGAGACGGGTAAATGAATTATGGTACATCTTTGCCCATTAATTCAATGTGGCATTTTTAAAAGATCTGTAAATACATTTAAAAAGATCTTTTAAAAATGTAAATAGGCAAAAAGAAATTGCAGTGTGTCATTTGTTCAGTTAATTAATAGCTGTATTTGTAAATGTGTAGGTTTATTTATACTGTATCTAGAAAAAGGTCTGGGAGAGTAACTGCCAAATTGCCAGCAGCGGTTACCTCTGGATGAGGAGTGAGGTCACAGAGTCTGGGGGGAAGGTGGAGGTTCATGGTCTGCATCTAAAAAACCATCACCAAGGTTTGTTTTTGAAATGACATAAACTGTGCTGAAGGGGAGGCAGGTGTAGGTTCATCCAAGTCTGTGTTTTTTCTCTCATCTTCCATCCATTGTTCTTTGACTTTCTGATGAAGGTGATGTGAAGGTGAGTGTCCGTGCCCAGGACACAGGGGGAAACCGCTCTGGGTACCCCTATCACCCACACTCAGTTTACCCTGCTCTGCTGGGGCCAGCCCCGGGCCCACAAAGGCCCAGCAGAGAGAGCACAAAGGCTCTGGAGGCCACCGGTGTGAGCCAGCTGCATGGACAGTAATTAGGCTCAGACTGAGTCTCCCCGGGCGCAGCCCTGGATGCAGAAGTCATTAGAAGTTACGTTCAGTGACAACTTCCTTTCTTCTGAAAATTAGTTTCTGCAGAAAGAGGTGGGCAGGTCATGCTGATGGCTAAGGACAGGATAATTTTAATTCCCAAGTAGTTTCTTCAGGGTAAAGGGGGTGCTGTGACCTCTGGAGACAGTTTCATCAAATCAGAGTCAACAGTGTGCTTATTCCCGTGTTGCTCACTGCAACGCAGTTCTCTTCACTGTGAACAAGTGTGTCATTCTTCAAGCACTGGGGGTGGTGAGCATAGCAACAAATCATCCAAACATGGCTTTGTTCTGTTTGCCTTTTGTTAAACCTCCCTTTCCACAAACAGCTTGTGTTACTGTTCCAATTGTAACTGGTTTGCTTTCTTTCTCTTTCTCTTTTTAAACTATATATAGGAACAAAGAAAGAACTACAAAAGGATCAAGATGCTAATAAGCCTTCTGTTTCATCCCCGAAGAGAGTGGCACCTTCAACCACCAAGCCTCACTCGCCAGGTATTTGGGAAATGGGACCTGTGTTATTTGGGTCGTGGACTTGAACGTGGAATTTCTTTGTTCTGCTGCTATTAGAGAAGCAATGCCAGCACATGCGATAAGCAGGATTGTCCCGGCCTGCCATGCACATACAGATGTGTTCTGACTGCAGATGAAATGAACCAGCTGTTGGCATCATTTCCTCCAAAAATGTTATTATTATGCTACATTTAAGAGGTAGAATCCTCTCTGTGTAGGGGTACCTGCTAGTCCAACAGCACATAGGAATAATTTATCATTGAAAGACAGACTTTGAAGCTCTAACTTCAAGAGATAGTATTTTCTAAAAGGAAGAAAAACAGAACAATGATGCATATCAAATACTTGTTAGTTTGTCAGCGAAGAAGCCATTTCTTTACATTCAGACATAAGTAAGCTACCTAATGTCACTTGAAACTTAAAAATTATTTATTATAGAAATTCATATCGTAAGGCATTAGCCCCTTTGTACAATAGAATGCAATATAACCTCAGAACATTTTCTTAAGCACAAAAATAGCAGATTAACAACTCATGTCTGAGTTCTTACTGTATACCAGACACTGTCCTATTTATTCCGTGCCCACAGTAACCTGTGAGGCAGTGCCCTTCCCTTTATCTGTGATGACATCAAGGTACACAGATGTTTGTTAATTTGCCCAAAGCCATAGCAAATAAATAGTGGAGTGTTGGTTTGAACTCCAAACACTCATAATCCCAAAACTACATTCTTAGTTGTTCTGCTATTAATCAGAAAGCTTACAGGATAGAAAAATTAATATTTCTACTTAGTTAAAAATGTATAAGAAATAAGCCAGAGCCATGACAAACCCTAACAGGGTGAGAGACCAGATGGAGAAACCTGCGTAAATCTGGAATTTGTGAAGGGCAGCACAGTCCTGGATGGATTGGGAAGAAAAAGGAAGCGCCCGCTGCAGGAGGAGCCTGACTGGTTGCAGCTTTGGCTTCTGAGAAGGTGGGGAGGGGAACCAACCCTCCCTTAGGAATTCCTTACCCATATCTGCCCTGCCAAAATCTGAGAACTGGATTCCATGCTACCCTTGTGGTCTGAAAATTCAATTCAAAATGCTATAGGACTTGTGTGCACTTAGGAAAATAAAAGCAAAATTATTACAGACACAAGGAAATAAACCACCACGTGTGAGGTCCTTATGTTCTAGGAGAAGTAAAGGTATTGTGTACTTTTAGACTTTAAGTTAAAATATATCTGTTAAAATTTTTATAATAACCAATAAAATAGAGAATATAGTCCTAAAACAAACAAAAAAAAAGGACGGAAAAAGTTGGAATGGGGAGTAAAATTGTTTTCTATCAATGCAAATGAAGACCAAAAGGGGAAAAAAGAAAAAGTAGAGGGAAGAAAATGGGAAATTAGAAAGGGAAGCAGAGAGGGAGTTGGGAGAAATGGAAAGAATAAAATATTGGAAATGAACTAAAAAATGTCCTAATGAATGTGCATGGACAAAACTCTACATTAAGTCATTCCTGCCCTCACCCAAGCTCAGGACCGGCTGGGAGGACATTTCCCACCCTCTGCCATTTCTCTTTACCTTCACCACCACTAGCCAACCGCAGGCAAACAGTGCTGATACTAAGTAGGAGAAGAGTGTGCTACCAGACACAATTTTCTGAAACAAATTTCATCAGTTTAAGAACCATGAAGCCTGTCTAAGAGCACACAGCACTCAGCACCTGTGCCCCGGGCTGTCCTCCCAGTCTGCAAGAAGCAGGTTGGCTTTCTGTCAGGATGTTGACCCAACTCATGAAACGCTTTCTCAAGTCTATCAAAGTTGTGTCCTGTGAGCCTTTCCTTTCTTGTTTACAAGTGTTAAGGTCATGAGCCTTCTCTCACGAGCCTGCGTATGGTGTATATACGCAGGTTTCAATGCTGCATTTTGTTTGTTATCATGTCAGTAAAGCTCCCAGCTTTAAGATTAAATCAAGCTTTTACATCCATTAGAATCCTCTGGATAGTGCCAGATGGCTGCAGATGAATATTTAATATTCTCTTTCCACTCTCTAGGGTTGTTCTTCTCCCCAGTGCTCAGCCTTTGCACGCACAGGGCCTACATTCCTCCTTGTGAGGCTGTAACATTACTGGCTTTTTCCTCTGAGTTGGCAGTTGTCCCTGGGGTCATCATAAAGCCTACTGCCCCTAACCAGCATTATGGAACCAGCAGGATGGCTATAGAGAAATTGCAACTGGGGCAAGATTGAGGTAATAGGAGGGTGTTCTAGATTCAGCCTGTGTCCCCAAACCCATGAGGTCTGCTGGAGATGTTGTAAAGGGGATGAGCCGCAGGTGTACGCAGCCTTCAGTGCTAAGAGCCCTGGGAGTAGAGAACGTGTGCAGTGAAAGCTGTCAAGTATTTTGGCCCCCTCCAAAGCACACAACATAAAGCGTACGTATTAAACCAGCTGTCTCTGGGCCATGGAGAGACAGTGGTCTGGGTATTTCTGCTCCTGTGTTTCATGTCAAAGAGATACACTGGGGATAATCTTCTTCAACAACTGGGAGGTTTACAAGGGGCAAACAGTAAAAAAAAAAAAAGCTGGTATCTCTACTATTTTTTCACTTCAGTGAAAGAACCATCGATAGGCCCTATTTTGAAGGTCTTTATTCATTAGTGTCAATGTCCTAGTTCAACTGGGTGGAAATCAGGAGAGTGGAGGAGGCCAGAGCTCTGACTCTTTGAGGAGACTGAACCACGGGGAGGTTCCGCCTGACCGCAGGGAGAGCTCGCTGGCTTGCACGCCTGCTGGGAGCCCTTAACCATCCCCAATGTAAATACAGCAAAGGACAGGGAAGGGCGTGATAACAAAACCTTTCAGCACCTGGAAGTGTCTCCGGGACACGGTGTGCCCCTCATTAAAATGTGCAAGTTGGCTCTTCCAGAGAAATCCGAAGTGAGCCACCATCCCCGCACCCATCCAGTGCTGACCACGTGCTCCACCTATTCCCCGTGGCCGCTGCTGTGCAGAGGTTTTCATCTCACGGTCCTGTTAGCCCCTCACCTCCTAAGCAGATGCTCATTTGGCTTCAGTATAGCTTGCTCTGAAGAAAAGACAGCAGAAGCACACAAAATCCTCCTTAAATTTTCATGAAACAGGTGAAGGTGGCTATGTGTCAGTCATGTCTCAACATAAGCTCTCCATCCCCAAGACAGTAGGTGAGCCTGGGCTGCTGTCCTTCTGCGTCATCCTGGGGATGGTATCACACTGGGCAGACAGGAGAGTAAGTGACAGAATAAAACTTCCTGGAATTAACTAAAAAGGTACTTAACAAAAATTGACAGCACAAGAAAGTATACTGTTTTTAGTGAGGGCCAAAACTATGCCGATGATGGTAAGGTGATTATTAGTCCTAGATGTTTTATTTGGTGTATTTGGAAAATGGGAGAACACTTTTTTATCTAAAAGAAGGAGAGAACTCCACAGCCAGCCTTGTTTGTCTGTATTTCCTTCCTACGGTGTTAGCACTGGGTCCAGAGCTTTAGTCTATGCTGGGTTTTGGTTGGGTGTCACATGTGCAGCCAGCCAGAAGTCCCCAACAAGGACTGGCTTCATAAGGTAGTTTGGTGCCACAAATGAGCTAAACTTTCACTTGGTGTGTTGATACCAAAAGCTGATGTTCTCAGGGGAGCCTCATCTTAGATCAAGCATGTTTTTTTTGGATCCAGGGATAGAAATGTGGACTGAGTATGTTGACATTCAATGGAACACTGAAGTTGAATGTGCAAATGAAAGTAATGCTATGTGACAGATGTACATTTGGGGGTGCCACAAGATGAGACCCAAAGAGGCATTGGGCAGTTGAGACTTAAATGTCATCTTCAGCTAAGGAGAAAAGCGGGAGGGTAGTGGTGTAGGACTTCAATGGGCAGGAGGGCTACTCATATGGAAATGGAAACCAAATGTTCGGAAAACAAGTGTTTGCTGGGCCATCTTTACAATGGGACACAGAGAGGACTTGATCAAAGGGGCCTTGCTAGGTCCCTCCCTGTCCACCGCACCTGGTTCAGATTAAATTGCCATTATCTACGAGGATGGCTTCCTACCTGGAGCAGGTCCTCTGCCTAAATTCCTTTACACAGGTAGAGGGGGAGGGACAAGGGTTCTTTTGGAGACTTTTGTTCCTTGATAACCAGTTTAAGATTATCAATATTCCACAGGCATATTTGGGAGTAGCAGTCTTTGCTTCCCTTCAGCACCAAGAACAGGATTTCAGCAAACCTCTTATGTTGTCTACTTACCATTGTCTGTAATTGCTAACCTGATGATGATGATGATGACGACATTGACAGTAATACTAATGATAATCGGGAATAAATCTGACAGACAAAAATACCCAGCAGCATGAGTGCTTACTAATACCTACAAGCTCATACGTGACTCTCTGTGTTCTAGATTGCAATTAGCTTTCATGCACTGAGCTGGAAGTATGTTCATTATTTCCTTCAGATGTCTAAAAGAAGTGTTTTCTATTGTATCAGTGTCAGGTACCTGGTACCTCAATACATTAACTAAAGTATTGGAGTGCTTCATAAAATCACCAGCCACAGCAATAAAATGGCAAACAGTAATCATGAAAAATATCCACCTTAGGTCTTAGGCTGTGTCTTAGAGTTCAATGTATGCAGTAACTCTCACGTATTTTGTTGGTAGTGATTTTTCTTTTGTGTTCGGTATTGAGAATGTTGGGATTAAGTACATATTAAGATTGATTTGCCTACAATATGCAAGTGAATTTTCTGGAATATTATGTACTGTCACAAAGACGGTTTTAAAGAAGCAATAAGTTCATGTTGTACTGTTAAGTCATGCATTTTAAGATACATCCTATGTGAAGTAGGAAGAGGGCAGAGAGGTAGGAGGGAGCAGATTCCACTTCCCCCTGCACACAGGAGAAAAACCTAGCTGGTCTGCAGAGGAACAGAGCAAACAGCCAACAGTACCCCAGCATATATGAACATAGGAGACCAAAAATTGTAGCAGACATTGATAAGCCAGATGGTAAGGAGAGTGCTTCAGGACACTAAGGTCCCAGGGACTGCTGCGGGGACTAGGGCAGCTGCAGCCCCAGGCCCAGGGCCCGCCTGCTCTGCCACAGGGTCCTTGGGAGAGAGCCAGGTCAGCTGCTCCCTCCCTGGCCAAACAAGGTTTGAGCAGCACTGGGAGAGACCTGGCTGCTTGAGGTTGCAGAGAGGGCAATAAGGACTAAGTGGCAAACACACAGGGGCTGTGAGCACCCACGGAATCTGTGGACTCCGGAGAGTTGCGAGTCCTGCCCTGACAGGCCCTGACCCGGATAGTTCCCAGTCTGAGCGGAGTGCTGGGCTGTGCAAGAGGCCAGGCTGTTGTACAGAGCAGCAGGCTTGAGCAGGAGGAATTCTTCAAAAAGAAAAAGTGAAAAAAAAAGAGACACTATTTGGGGAATTCTCCTCCAGAAATCACTCCAGCCGCCTCCCCACCCAGCAAGGCAGCACTTCCAAGGGGACGCGGAAGGCCCTGCGTGCCCCCACAACACTGGGAAGGGTGCACGCCCTAACCTGTGGGGCCAGAGACAGCCTGGCCGAGCACACCCCAGCCCACAGGGGTAACCCTGGGGAAAGTGCGCTCTGAGGAAGGCGGGGCCCCATGGAAAGGCACCAGACTAGCTCTGGGGAGAGTATGTGTCTAGCCATGGAGAGAGTGCCCTGGAGGCTAACTGAGAGCTGATCAGGAAGGGAGAAAAGCCCCTCAGCCTGCTGCAGCCAGGAAGACCAGAAAAACTGGTGTGGCCAGTTTGAAACCACCAAGAGGCTTTTTTTTAAGTCATTTTTTTTATTTTTAAATTTTTATTTTTTTATCTCTCAATCCCTTTTTCCTCTCTCTCCTTCTTTCTAGTTTTATCCTTCTTCCTTTCATTCCAATTTTATCTCTTCTTCCTTCCTTCTTCTGCTTCTTTTTTTTTTTTAAATACCCACAAGTGAGAAAAAAAACCCGGAACTGTGAAAAGACCAGAGTTGGGCCCAAAGAGGGGGCATCCCAACAGCTGAGACAGTGAGACAAGTTTCACTTTGTTATTACAGAGAACCTGCAAGTTATTGCATATTTGCATTATTATTTTTTTCATTATTCTTGCATCTTTTATTTTAATAGTATTCCTCTTCTTTCTGTTTAGTCTTCTTTGCTAGGCTGGTTATATTGTATTGTTTGACAGGTGTCCCCTTTTCTTTCTTTCTTAGTGTATTGCTAATTTACTGTCCTTCACTCCAGTTGTGTCCCATTAGCACACTACTCAAGGTCCTATACTCCCTATTCTTGTTATCCAGATCACATAGATTCTGTCATATGATTGTTGCTCTAATATTATTGTAAATAATAGCTGTTCCATATAATTGTAAATACTACACAACACCCCTCCCAGATCTTAGCCCACTTCAGTTTCCTGAACTCTATTGCTGTTGTACTTAACTCTATTCTCTCACACACTATACCTATTTACTATCCTTTACTCTCACCTTACCTCAAAATCTGACTCACAACCCTTACCTCCCCAACAAGAGTCTTATCTTCTCCCATCCTTTCTAAATAGTGGCTAATTGGGTGGAATATCATGGTTAACACTATACATAGCCAAAGGAACTCCTATCTCTTCTCTACCGGCTGCTATTGTAAATAGCATAGAATACTCTCTTGCTGTCTTAAACCATTTTGCCTTCCCCCTCCAACTGATCACAAAAAAGAGTAGATGGAAGCTGTGAACACCAGGATACCCACTGGAAGAGGAAACCCAACAACAAAGGAACCACCAACAGAGAACAACAGAAGAAGGTGAAGGAGGCAGTGGAAGCCACACTAACCTCAATCCAGGACCGATCTGGAAATACATCTAAATAGTGGAGAAATTACCCAGAACAAACAATTGAACAAGAGCAAGAAGAATCCTCGAAACCTTGTACATGTGGAAGAAACAATTTCAACACAACCTGCCCTCACCAGCACAACAGAATACAAGATGTGGTGGACAGAGTGACCCTCAGTTAACAATCTGGTGGGAAAGACCCACCAAAAAAAGGCCCAACAACAATCAAAGCCCAAAGACAAACACAGAGCCAACTTAAACGACAGCCCAAGACTAGTGAGCTCGGGAGATCAAGGAGACTGCACCACTGAA
Organism: Anoura caudifer; assembly: GCA_004027475.1. NCBI lineage: Eukaryota > Metazoa > Chordata > Mammalia > Chiroptera > Phyllostomidae > Anoura > Anoura caudifer. The sequence goes on from PVKU01002183.1 coordinate 14,871, forward strand.
TCTCACAGGTATTCTACCACAGAAGTTCACACCATAAACCCAGGGAACCAGAATAGATCAATTTAAGAAGCCGAGGCTAACAAGAAGAATCTCACAAACAATGGTAAGACAAAGAAACAATTCCCAAATGAAAGGAAAGGAGGAAGCCTCAGAAAGAATGTTAAATGAAATAGAGGCAACTCAACTATCAGATATTGAGTTCAAAGCAATGGTTATAAGGAAGCTCAATGAGCTCACAGTGAATTACCAGATACCACAGGGAAACTGCAATGAGCTCACTGCAAACTATATCAACATGAAAAAGGAAATAGAAACTATCAACAAGGGCCAAGCGGAAGTGAAGAATACAATTTCTGAACTGAAGAACACAGTAGAAGGAATCAAAACCAGGATTGATGAAGCAGAAGATCGGATCAGTGACTGGATTATAAAATAGAAAAAAAAACACCCAGAAAGACCAAGAAAAAGAAAAGAGGCTCAGCAAGAATGAAGATGGATTAAGAGATATGCAAAACAGTGTGAAATGTAATAATATCCATATAATGGGGATACCAGGAGAAGAAGAAGAGCAAGGGATAGAAAACCTACTTGAAAAAGTAATGATGAAAAACTTTCCTAATTTGATGAGAGAAAAAAAGTCACACAAATCAAGGAAACACAGAGTGTTCCAATTAAGAGGAACCCAAAGAGGCCCACTTCAAGACACATCATAATTAAAATGGCAAAATTCTAAGACAAAGAGAGAATCTTAAAGGTAGCAAGGGAGAAACAGGAAGTAACATACAAGGGAGCCCCGATAAGGTTAGCAGCTGACTTCTTAATGGAAAGACTCCAAGCCAGAAGAGAATGGCAAGAAATATTCCAAGTAATGAGAACCAGAGGCCTGCAACTAAGACTGCTTTACCCAGAAAGGCTCTCAATCAAGATAGAAGGCCAAATAAGAAGCTTCCCAGACAAAAGAAGTCTAAAAGAATACACCTCCACCAAACCAGCTCTGCAAGAGATGCTTAAGGGATTGCTTTAAGGAAAGGAAGGAAAGAAGAGAGAGAGAGAGAGAGAGAAACACAGGTATGAAAATGGCAATGAATAAGTACCTATCAATAATAACCTTAAATGTAAATGGATTAAATGCTCTACTCAAAAGACATAGAGTAGCTGAATGGATAAGAAAGCATGATCCACTCATATGCTGCCTTCAAGAGACCCACCTCAGGACAAAAGACCTACACAGACTGAAAGTGAAGGGCTGGAAACACATTTTCCAAGCAAATGGACAGGAAAAAAAAAAAAGCTGGGGTAGCAATACTCATATCAGACAAAGTAGACTTCAAAAAAAGGGCCATAAAGAGAGACCCAGAAGGTCACTTCATAATACTCAAGGGAAGAATCCACCAAGAAGACATAAACATTGTAAATATATATGCACCCAACACAGGAGCACCCAAATCCATAAAGAAAATCTTAGAGGACTTCAAGAAAGATACTGATAGCAACACAATTATAGTAGGGGATTTTCACACCCCACTGTCAAAAATGGACAAATCTTCCAAACAAAATATCAACAAAGATATTGTGGCATTGAACAACACTCTAGATGAAATGGACTTAACTGATATATATAGAACCCTTCATCCCAAAGAAACTAAATACACATTCTTTTCGAATGCAGATGGAAAATGTTCAAAGATAGACCACATGATAGGACACAAAACAAGCCTCAACAAATTCAAGAAAATTGAAATCATACCAAGCATTGTCTCTAACCACAAGGGACTGAAACTAGAAACCACCCCAAGGAAAAAAACCCAAAACATTCAAAATCGTGGAGATTGAATAGCATGCTATTAAACAATGAATGGGTCAAGAATGAAATTAGGGAAGAAATCAGAAAGTTTCTGGAAACAAATGAAAATAAACTCACAACAACCCAAAACTTATGGAAAACAATGAAAGCAGTCCTGAGAAGGAAGTTCATAGCAATACAGGCCCACCTAAAAAGAGAGAAACATTTCAAACAAACAACCTAACCCTATGCCTACAAGAACTCAAGGAACAACAACAAAGACAGCCCAGAGCAAGTAGAAGGAAGGAAATAACCAAGATCAGAGCAGAATTAAATGACATAGAGACTAAAAGCACAATTCTAAGGATCAATGAATCCAGGAGTTGGTTCTTTGAAAAGATACACAAAATCGACAAGCCTTTAAGGAGATGTGGAGGGGCTCCACCCGCAGAGCCCCATCCATCCACCATGGATGAAAATAAGTCTACCAAGACTTGATCTGCTTGGGGAGGAGAGGTGGCCGATCTCTCAAAGGAGAAGGACCAAGAGCCCTTTCCTCAATGGCTTTTATTAGGTCTGTTTTACACAGGAATATAGGTAAAGCTCATCAATCATTGTCAGGTGCAAGGATCAAACAGTAGATAATATTTCAAAGAACTCTGAGGGCTTAATCTGAGACAGGGTCTGTCAGCTAAGGGGTTACAAAACTTTGTGAGACAAACTCATTTCCTGTTCGGACCCTTATCATTTAAGTGAGAGCACTCTCAGAAAAGCAGGTTTCACAGGACTTTATGAATTCTTTCTTATGCCCAATCACCCAGGAGCCCACCATACCCACTATAGGGCTGCACCGACCTCCATCATAGTTTCAGGCTTAAGTGGATCAGAGCCAGGAAGCCAAGAGATAAAGAAAACTCCCAGATGGAATGAGGACTCAGGCTATGTCAGGATAGCGGGGGGGGGCGGTCCATCACCCCCTCTTTGCTGCAGCCCCCCAGTCCTTCCTTGAGGGCCTTCCAGTGGTATGCCTGTCTTAGTTGACCCCTCTTTTGAGGGAATATTACCCGTCATTGGCTAACCAACCAAGCATTGGGGGCCACTTATGGATGAAGCAGAAGTGGCGCTCCTGCCAGGGAGATAAGCTTCGTCTCCTTAGTGGCTTACAGTCCAAAGGTCTCTCACTCAGCCTTAGCCTTGGGGGATTACAACTCCTGAAACCAGGCAGAGTGGTTCCCAACAAGGAGACTCATTAAGAAAAAAAGAGAGAGGACCCAAATAAACACAATCAGAAATGAAAGAGGAGAGATTACAACTGACACCACAGAAATACAAAGGATTGTAAGAAATTACTATGAAGAACTGTACACCAAGAAATTTGAAAACCTATGTGAAATGGACAAGTTTCTAGAAAAATATGATCTTCCAAAACTCAGTGAAAAAGAAGCAGAAAGCCTGAACAGACCAATAACAGCAGATGAAATTGAAGCAGTAATCAAAAAACTCCTGACACACAAAAGCCCTGCACTGGTTGGTTTCACAGGAGAATTCTACAAAGCATTTAAGGAAGAGCTAACCCCTATCCTTCACAGACTATTCCAAAAAATCCAAGAAGATGGAAGACTCCCAAACTCCTTTTTTGAAGCCAGCAACATCCTAATCCCAAAACCAGATAAAGACACAACAAAGAACAAAAACTTCAGGCCAATATTGCTGATGAACATAGACACTAAAATCCTCAACAAAATATTGGCAAACTGCATCCAACAATACCTTAAAAAGATCATACACCACAACCAAGTGGGATTCATCCCAGGGATGCAAGGATGGTACAATATTCGCAAATCAGTAAAAGTAATATATCACATAAACAAAAGCAAAGACAAAAATCACATGATCATATCAATAGATGTCTAAAAAGCATTTGATAAAGTACAGCACCCATTTATAATGAAAACACTCAGCAAAGTGGGAGTAGAGGGAGCATTCCTCAACATAATAAAGGCCATATATGAGAGGCCTACAGCCAACATCATACTCAATGGGCAAAAACTAAAATCTTTTCCTCTAAGATCAGGAACAAGACAAGATTGTCTACTTTCACCACTTCTATTCAACATAGTATTGGAAGTTTTAGCCACAGCAATCAGACAAGAAAAGGAAATAAAAGGCATCCAAATTGGAAAGGAGGAAACAAAACTGTCATTGTTTGCAGATGACATGATAGTGTACACAGAAAATCCTATAGACTCCACCAAAAAGCTGCTCAACCTAATAAATGAATTTGGCAAAACAGCGGATACAAGGTCAATATCCAGAAATCAAAGGCATTTTTGTATACCAACAATGAAACAGCAGAAGCAGAAATCAAGAAAAACTCCCATTTGATATAGCAAAAAGAAAAATAAAATACCTAGGAATAAACCTAACCAAGGAGGTAAAAGTCCTATATTCAGAAAACTACACAACACTGAAGAAAGAAATCAAGAAAGACACAAACAAATGGAAGCATATACCATGTTCAAGGATCAGAAGAATTAACATCATCAAAATGTTCATACTACCCAAAGCAATTTACAGATTCAATGCAATACCTATTAAAGTACCAATGACACATTTCACAGACATAGAACAAACATTTCAAAAATTTATGTGGAACCATAAATGACCCTGAATAGCTGCTGCAATTTTGAGAAAGAAGAGCAAAGTAAGAGGGAACACAATACCTGATACCAAACTGTATAACAAGGCCACAGTGATCAAAACAGCCTGGTACTGGCATAAAAACAGACACATGGACCAGTGGAACAGAATAGAGAGCCCAGAAATAAACCCAAATCTCAATTAATATTTGACAAAGGGGCAGCAACATAAAATTGGGTAAAAATAGCCTCTTCAACAAATGGTGTTGGGAGAACTGGACAGCTACATGCAAAAAGATGAAACTCAAGCACCAACTTACACCATACACAAAAATAAATTCAAGGTGGATAAAAGATTTAAATATAAGCCATGACACCATTAAAGTCCTAGAGGAGAACATAGGCAGGAAAATCTCAGATATTTCATGCAGCAACATTTTTACTGATATGTTCCCTAGAGCAAGGTACATAAAGGAAAGAATAAACAAATGGGATCTCATCAAAATAAAAAGCTTCTGCACAGCTAAAGAAAACAGTATTAAAATAAAAAGAGAACCAACTGTATGGGAAAACCTATTTGCCAATGATACCTCAGACAAGGGTTTAATCTCCAAAATATATAAAGAACTTACATGACTCCACTCTAAGAAGACAAGCAAACCAATTAAAAAATGGGCAAAGGACTTGAACAGACACTTCTCCAAGGAGGACATACAGAGGATCCAGAGACACATGAAAAGATGCTCAATATCGCTAGCTATCAGAGAGATGCAAATTAAAACCACAATGAGATACCACTTCTCACAGGTCAGGATGGCCATCATAAACAAAGCAACAAACAACAAGTGTTGGAGAGGTTGTGGAGAAAAAGGGACCCTAGTGCACTGTTGGTGGGACTGCAGACTGGTACAACCACTATGGAAAACAGTATGGAATTTTCTCAGAAAACTAAAAATGAATCTGCCTTTTGAGCCAGCAATTCCACTGCTAGGATTGTATCCTAAGAACCCTGAAACACCAATCCAAAAGAACCTATGCACCCCCATGTTCATAGCAGCACAATTTACAATAGCCAAGTGCTGGAAGCAACCCAGGTGCCCATCAGTAAATGAATGGATCAAAAAACTGTGGTACATTTACACAATGGAATTCTATGCAGCAGAAAGAATGAAGGCGCTCCTATGCTTTGCAACAGCATGGATGGACCTGGAGAAGGTCATGCTAATCAAAATAAGCCAGGCAGTGAAAGACAAATACCATATGATCTCACCTTTAACAGGAACCTAAACAACAAAACAAACAAGCGAGCAAAATATAACCAAAGACACTGAAATAGAGAACAGGCTGACCAGAGGAGAGGGGAGGGAATTGCAGGGGAAAAGGGGAAGGGTTTACAGTAATAAGTAAGTGTAAGGGACACATGGACAAATACTGGGAGGAGGGGTTAGAAATGGGAGGGAGGTGGGGAGGGCTGGGGGATTTGGCTGGAACAGGAGTAAAAAACGAAAACTGTACTTGAATAACAAATAAAAATAAATAAACAAAAATAATTTTTTAAAAAAAGATATGTCCTACGTGAGGTCACATTGCAATCTGTGATGAATTCTTAACAAGAGGGAGATTTAGTTGAAATTGTCATTGTTACCATTAAATTAACAACCAGAAGTAGTTAGAGCAATTAACCATCCTTTCCCCTTAGAAGATGAAGCCACTTGTGTGTTCCAAGCCCATTACTCTGCTCTGTCTGTGTATCAGGCACTGAAGAGGCTACCTTTTCTCATTTGTTTATATGTTACTCCCTGGCATTTTGGAGGTGGGAGGGCCAAGACATAAGAGTGTTTGAAACATTAAAGTTTACCCATGACTGTGTGGTCAGTGTCTATGCCATGTTCTCCAGGATCTTCTTGGGCAAAGGAAAGAACGTGCTTCTGGAATATAAGTCCATTGTGCCCCAGAGAGGTTCTCTGGGTGTCAGGTCCACCGAGCACCCATGAGGACAGCAGCTCCGTGGAAGAGCCTTGCTTACCCATGGGCCTTGGACTATGACACAGTGCTTGTCTCTGTGCCCTTTCCTGGGGCCTTGCCTTTACACTTTCACTTCTCCTTAAAGCCTCACCCACCCCATCCCCAACCCCAGGATGAGTTTCTGATTCCTTCCACATTGCCCCTGCACCCCGAAGACACACACACGCACCTAACATTTGCCTGGCAGGAACCAGACCTCAGAGGCTTCACAGCCCTCAGAAGAAATGAGCCCTTTCTTCTCACTGCAGTGGAGCACAACCAGAGAGGGGCAGTCCACACAGGTCATGAGCTGTTTTATATTTATAAAGATTGTTCTGGCCACTGTGCAGTGAAAGATAAGAAGCAGGGTTTCCCATGAGAACGTGAGGAGTCATGGTGGCTTGGACTGAATCTTGAGCTGTGGAGGTGATGTGAGTTGTCACATGGGGAAAGATTTTGGAGGACATTGATGCTGTAGAAATGTAAAGCCAGAACACCCTGGAGCAGAGGTCATCAGAGGCATGGCTTGAACCTGACATTGAAGAAGGGGTAACTAGAAGGATGGCAGAAAGGGAGGGAAGGGCACGTGGGTAGTACTCCCTGATGCTCAATTAAAGGTTGCTAGGCTACAACTATGGTTTTGACCTGAACTGATTGATTTATTTGCCATTAGACATTTTCAAAGAGTAATTCCATGATGAATATAAAACATCCGCTCCATCTCTCTAAGCAGATCTGAAGGAAATGGAGGAAGTTGGAAAGAATTTGGCAATTTGGCCTGTTATTCTTTTTCCAAGCAGGAACCTTGCACTTAGAACCACATAAGCCGAGCAAGTATTTTAAGTCCCCGCGGCTTTTTTCTTTCTAATACCTACAATGACAAACAATGGCAATTCCTTTTTGGCCACTTGCTCTTGATGAAATCCTGTAATAAGGACCTGTTGTCCCATTTGAGCTGAATGTTTTTTCACAAGTGACTGTTTCTTATTTTAAATAGGACACCCGAAGCAGAGGAGCACGCCTCCCCGGAATGGGTTTTCCCCCAAGCCGGACCTGCAGGCCCGAGAGGCCGAACGGCAGCTGGTTCAGCGGCTCAAGGAGAGGAGTGAGCAGCAGGCCAGGCAGCTGGGCCTCCTGCAGGCAGAGCTGAGACGGGCTGTCCGTGGCTTCCAGGCGTTCGCGGTGTCCACTCAGCACTTCTTTGGGAAGGTGAGGCCTATTCCCTGAATGTTGAAAGGCTCTTTGTTTGGGTGAAGGGCAGTCATGGTGATGGCTATTTGTGTGTGTGCAGGTGTGTGCATGTGTGTTAATTTGGGTTAGGGATTCAATTTTTAGAAGATTATAAAATATCTGGCCACGTGTTTAAAAGACAAGTTTATAGTTACATTTGAAAGAAATTAGTTTGGAAACAATGATTTACTAACCTGATTCCAAAAGGAAAAATTATGTCATAAAGAAAGGAAAGGACATAAATGAATGTTTTGCAAGTGACTTCTTTGGAGAAAATGGAGCATATGATTGTTTGCACTGCAGATAGGAGATGGTCAGATTCTGAAATTTCTGCCCATTTCAGGTTACAGGGAGACAGGGCTGGCTGCTGGTGGGAGCATCTCCTCAGTGCCTCCCAGAGCCTCATGGGAGTTGGGGAGGCCTTGCTCCCTGGGTTGTTTCTGGAAATGCAGGCATGGCTGGTTTCTTCTCAGCGAGTAAGTGTCCAGAGGCTCTGGGGCCATGCAGACAGAGAGTCTGTTGTTAGCCATGGTGCGGTTAAGCTTCCTGTCCTCAACCAGGAATGGAGGCTAGGGGAAGCCTGGGGCCTGAGTGAGGGTATTGGTGATTCACCATGAAGCAGCCAAGGCGTGTTCAGAGGAGAAAATGAACGTTTACCTGGTAGGTTTAAATATTATGAGTTAGCATATTAAAAGCCAATAGGGCATTTTCAGGTTCACATAGGGACTTTCTGGTATCTATAAATGGGGAGGAAGTAAAATGCAATATAAATGCTCTCCAAATAAGAAAGTAGACTAACAAAATTCCTGGCTAATTTAAAGGAGAAAATCAGAAATTATAAGTAGCACCTTGTCCTCTGGTTTTATCATATGAACTCTGAAGTGTGGGGGACTCTGGCCTTTTTTGATGCCCTCTGCCCTCCTCTATCCCTAGTGCAGAAGCCCAAGCTGAACTCTGCTGCTGTGTGCTTTTTTGCATAAAGCTTTCAGCAGAAAGAGTCAATTACCAATTTGTTGTAAGGAAGGGTGAGATGAACAGGTTTCAGGTTACCAATCATTCTAGCCTCTTCCTTAGCCAAAATGTTACCACCAGCAGTAACGTACCAAGTTGAATTTCCTATCTTCCTTTCTGACCTAGTACTGTTGTTGTTAACCTTGAACACCTGAAGTGGCTATATTCCCACAAAAAGGGAACCCTACTGCACTGTTGGTGGGAATCCAGACTGGTGCAGCCACTGTGGAAAACAGCATGGAATTTCCTTAGAAAACTAGAGATGGAACTACCTTTTGACCCAGCAATTCTGCTGCTGGGTTTATAACCTAAGAACCCTGAAACACCAATCCAAAACAACCTGTGCACCCCAATGTTCATAGCAGCACAATTTACAATAGCCAAATGCTGGAAGCAACCTAGGTACCCATCAGTAAATGAGTGGATAAAAAAACTGTGGTACATTTACACAATGGAATTCTATGCAGCAGAGAGAAAGAAGAAGCTCCTACCCTTTGGGACAGCATGGATGGAACTGGAGAGCATTATGCTAAGTGAAATAAGCCAGGTGGTGAGGGACAAATATCATGTGATCTCACCTTTAACTGGAACATAATCAACAAAAGAAAAAAGCAAACAAAATATAACCAGAGACATTGAAATTAAGAACACTGACAGTAACTAGAGGGGAGTGGGGAGGGGACAGTGGGGAGAAGGGTTTTCAGGAACTACTATAAAGGACACATGGACAAAACCAAAGGGGAGGGTGGAAGCAAGGGACAGAGGTGGGTTTGGCTGGGGTGGGGGGGAGTGGTAGGGGGGAAACGCAGACAACTGTAATTGAACAACAATAAAATAATTTAAAAAAATATTCTGAAAAAGCAAAAACAAACAAACAAAAAAAATTACAAATATGTTTTTGAGGTGCCAAAGAGGCCTGCTCTGCCATGGTAAATAACGAGCGTTTTTCTTATTTGAGAAAGAGCGACATGTTTTTTGTTCTTCAGCTGGATGTATATTTCCCACTGTCAAGTCTTTAGTAAAGAGAGGAAAACGCAGTGGTTCACTGAAGGTCAGTGACAACGTTTCCATTGTTACTCCTTTTACGCATCTTTCAAAATCACGGCAAATCCTCGCTCTAGTGTTCATGTGGGCAGACACTGATGGAACATACTGGTAATATGAGCTATGTTTTCCAGTGGGAACTTTGGACCCCATTTATGGCATCATGGCAGAGAAGAGAGTTTCTGAGCCAGACTTAAGAGTCAGTTCCCTGTAGTTGTGGATTTCTACGTCCCAGGAAAATTCCTTGTTGGCCCATGGACCACAAATTTTATTTCTGTGCAGCATACACATGGCTTTTAAATGAGGGACCAAAAGGGCTGGCAGGTGGTTTGCAGGGATCTCCATCAGCCCTCCTACTCCTAGAGCTGTGCATGGCCTGACATTTCAGCAAGATGGATGGCAGACATGAGTTTCATTTTCTTTTCAGTAAATCACAACCAGCAACCCCAGGCAGGCCTCCCAAATGGCCATGACGCTTCACCTCCCACATGGTGTGTTCTTTTCAACTCTCTCTCTAGATAAACCCCAGAAGAAAATATAGACAAGTTAAAAAAAATGTTTGTAATTGAACATAAGTGGCTTCCACCAAGGCTGTCATATATCCTATGTGGTTTAAGACTATTGATTTGAGTGTTTGCCAGTAACACCAATTGAGACCAAGAGGTATGACGGGGGCGGGGTGAAGCACCTGGGAAACAGAGGCAAAGGTAGCTGGAAGCCTCCAATGATGGACCATCTGTGACACGGGCCAGTGATCCTGAGATGCTCAGCATCACTTCTGTGGGAAGCCAATGCATTACTATTATGTATGAGAAATGGTCATAGCCACACATGCTGTCCACTGTGAAAAGCATGGGCTTTCTACCCAGCCTCAGAAGACAACAACATCATTTGTTACACTTCTGATCTTCTGGTAGAAGACCCTGCTGGAGCTCAACACATCTGTCTTTTCTGCACTGTAGCATATTCATCTGCAAAGAATGGCACAGTGGGGAGAGGTTACAGTGTCAGCCAGGAGTCAGTCCTGCCTCCATCTCCTTCTAGCTATGGATCTCCAGCAAGTTACTGGCCCTCTTTAAGCCTCATCATCATCAAAAGGGATAATATCCTTGCCTTTGTTTGGGTCCCTGCTAACTCAGTCACCTCTGCATGAGTCTCAGTCTTCTCTATTTCAAATAGGGCTAATAACTCTTCACAAGGCGATTGTGATAATGTGAATTAATGGGTAAAGGAACTCTGAACAAATATTCAATAAAACATTCTTTTTGAGTACAGGGAAATCTGACAAAGCCCTACCTTTAAATATTTTACTCTCAAGCAGGATGAATAAGACATAGATGAGATATAATACATAAAGTTAAAACAGTACAAACCACTCTAATTTCATTCTGTATGTACGTAAAGGTTTTGGCCTGGGTGTACTTTAAGAATAGAAGTAATTTTTCTAGTTGAGCTATTAAGCTGCTGCTTTATACTTTCTCCACAATGTGCTGATGCCATTAAGTGTGTATTGGAAGTCAGTCTCAGTGTATGTGAAATCACCAGAAAAAGACTCAGAAGCTGGATAAAAATCTTCCATTCCTGCCCCAGGCTTTACAGCTCCTGCCAGAGTGGCTGTGAACACTGCCAACTGTGACACAGCCTGAGCCTGGTGTCCAGAAATTCTAAGGTGCCACATTTAGGTGCCACACCAGCCTCTCACTTGTACTGCTTTGACGTAGCTCTGTCCCTGCGGCAAAGCACAGTCCTTACCACGCACCAGACGGATCTGTTGCAGTCCGATGCTCAGACCTCCGGGTAGTGTGGTAATGAGTGTGACTGTCAGGGACTCACACCTCTGAGGGTCAAGTGGAATGATGTTATTTTTCTATTGCTGCCTGGTTCATGAGATGTCTACTTTTTAAAAAGAATTTTTTATTGAAATTATTGAAGTGACATTGGTTAATAAAATTATATAGGTTTCAGGTATACAACTCTATAATACATCATATATATGTGTACTGTGTGTTCACCCCTCAGAGTCAAGTCTCCTTCCATCACCATTCATCCCCACTTTACCCTCTTCTACCTTTCCCCTTCCCCTTTCCCTCTGGTTGTCACAGTACTGTTGTCTGTGTCTATGAGGTTTTCTTTCTTGCTGAATTCCTTCTTCACCTTTTTCACCCAGGCCCCCAGCCTCCCTCCCCTCTGACAGTCATGAGTCTGATCCCTGTATCTATGACTCTTGTTTCTATTTTGTTTGTTAGTTTATTTTGTTCATTAGATTCCAAACATAAATGAAATCATGTGGTGCTTGTCTTTCTCTGATGGGCTTATTTCAGGTAGCACAACAGTGCCTGGTTCCATCCATGCTGTTGCAAAGGTAAGATTTCCTTCCCTTTTACGGCTGAGTAAGTGTTCCATTGTGTAAGTGTACCATGGCTTTTTTTATCCACTCATCTACTGATGGGCACTTGGGCTGCTTCCATAGCTTGATTGTTGTAAATAAAATGCAGTGCACATAGGGGTGCATGTGTTGTTTCAGTGTTTCAGGTTTCTTCAGATGTATTCCCAGAAGTTGGACTGCTGGGTCATAAAGCAGTTCCATTTTTAATTTGGGGGGAATCTCCACACTGTTTCCCACAGTGGCTGCACCAGTCTGCATTCCCACCAACAGTGCAGTAGGGTTCCTTTTTCTCCACATCCTCTTCAGCACTTGTTGTTTGTTGATATATTGATGACAGCCATTCTGGTAGGTGTGAGGTGATATCTCACTGTGGTTTTAATTTACATTTATGTGATGATCAGTGATGCTGAGCATTTTTTATATGTCTATTGGCCATCTGTATGTCCTCTTTGGAGAAGAGTCTATTAGGTTCTTTGCCCATTTTTTATTGGATTGTTTGTTTTTTTGGTGCTCAGTTGTATAAGTTCTTTATAAATTTTGAATAATAACCCCTTATCAGATGTTTTCCCATTCAGTGAGTTGTCTTTTCGTTTTGTTATTGATTTCCTTTGCTATGCAAAAACTTTTTAGTTTTCTCATATATTTAGTCTCATATATTTTTTCTCTTGTTTCCCTTGTCTGAGGCAATAGATCATAAAAAAAGATATTGCTATGGGAAATGTCCAAGATTTTACTGCCTATGTTTTTTGGGGGGATTTTTATGGTTTCAAGCCTAACATTTAAGTCTTTTATCCATTGTTAGTTTATTCTTGTCTATGGTGTAAGAAAGTGGTCACTTTTTTCTTTTAGCATGTACTGTCCAATCTTTCCAACATATGTCTGCTTTTATGCCAGTTCCATGATGTTTTGATTACTATGGCCAATAGTATAGTTTGTAATCAGGTAGTGTGGTTCCTTCTACTTTATTGTTCTTTCTCAAGATTGCTGTGGCTACTTGGGGTCTTCTGTGGTTCCACATGAATTTTTGAAATATTTGATCTAGTTCTGAGAAATATGCCGTTGGTATCTTGATAGGAATTGCACTGGAACAATAGATTGCTTTAGGTAGTATGGACATTTTAATGATGTTAATTCTTCAAATCCATGAACACGGTATATGCTTCCACTTACTCATTTTTTTTTTTTTTCAATTTCTTTCTTCAATGTCTTACAGTTCTTCAAATGTAGGTCATCTACATCCTTGGTTAAATTTATTCCTAGGTATGTTATATTTTTTATGTAATTGTAAATGGGATTGTTTTCTTAGTTTCCCTTTCTGGTAGTTCATTATCGGTGTACAAAAATGCAACTGATTTCTGGAATTTATTTTTATATCTTGTTACTTTACTGAATTTATTTATCACTTCTAGTACTTTTGTTAGTGAAATCTATAAGGTTCTCTATATACAGTATCACATCATCTGCAAATAATGAGAATTATACTTTTTCCTTTCAAATTTGGGTGCTTTTTATTGTCTCCTTATTCTCTGGTATAGGTAGACCTTCCAATACTATGCTGAATAAGAGTGAAAGTGGACATCCCTGTCTTGCTCCTGATCTTAAGAGAAATGCTTTTAGTTTTTGCCCATTGAGTATATTTGCTATGGGTTTGTAATATATGGCCTTTATTACATTGAGGTATGTTTTCTCTAATCCCACTTTCCTGATAGTTTTTATCATAACTGGGTGCTGGATTTTATCAAATGCTTTCCTGCATCTATTGATAAGATCATGTGATTTTTATCCTTTATTTTGTTTATATGGTGTATCATGTTTATTGATTTACAAATATTGTACCACTTTGCATTTTCAGAACAAATTCCACGTGATCATTGTATATGATCCTTTTAATGTATTGCTGAATTCAGTTTGCTGATTTTTTTTTTGAGGATTTTAGCATCTACGTTCATCAGGGATATTAGGCTATAATTTTCATTTTTTTGTAGTGTCTTTATCTGGTTTTGGAATTAGGATAATGCCAGCCTCATAAAATTGGCTTGGAAGTCTTACTTCTTCTTGATTTTGGGAAGAATAAATTGAGAAGGATAGGTGTTATTTCTTCTTTGAATATTTGATAAAATGTACCTGTGAAGCCATCTGTTGCAGGATTTTTATTTGTTGTGAGGTTTGTTTTTAGTGCTTCAATTTCATTAGTTGTTATTCATCTATTCAGGTTTTCTGATTCTTCATGATTCTGTTATAGAAGATTGTATATTTCTAGGAATTCATCCATTTCCTCCAGTTTGTCCAATTTGTTGGCATGTAGTTGTTTGTAATATTTTCTTACAGTCCCTTGTATTTCTTTGGTGTCAGTTGTTACTTCTCCTTTTTTGCTTCTGATTTTATTTATTTGTGTCCTGTCTCTTTTTTCTTGATGAGTCTGGTTAAAGGTTTGTCAATGTTGTTTATCTTTCAAAAACCAGGTCTTGGTTTCATTGATCTTTTATATTATTTTTTTAGATTCTGTTTTATTTATTTTTGCTCTGATCTTTATTGTTTCCTTCCTTCTACTCACTTTGGGCTTTGTTTGTTGTTGTTTTTTTCCAAGTTCCTTTAACTATAAAAATTTTCTATTTGAGATTCTTCTTGTTTCTTGAGGGAGGCCTGTAATGCTATGAATTTCCCTTTTAGGACTACTTTTGCTCATAGATTTTGTTTTGTTGTGTTCTCACTTACATTTTTTTCAAGATATCTTTTGATTTCTTCCTTGATCTTGTTATTAACCCATTCATTGTTTTGTAACATGTTATTTAACATCCATGTCTTTGTGTGTTTTTTGTATAATTGATTTCTATGGTTATACCATTATGGTCAGAGAAGATGCTTGATGATTTCAATCTTCTTAAATTTATTGAGACTTGTTTTGTGCCCTACATGAGGTCTATCCAAGAAAATGTTTCATGTGCACTTGAAAAAATTGCATATTCTGCTGCTTTAGGGTGAAATGCTCTGAAGATGCCAATTAAATTCCAACTGGTCTTCTGTGTTATTTAAGGCTTCTGTTTCCTTGTTGGTTTTCTGTCTGGAAGATGTATCCATTGATGTCAATGTGGTGTTAAAATCCCCTGCTATGACTGTATTACTGTCAGTCTCTCTCTTTATGACCATCAAGATATGCTTAACATATTTAAGTGCTTGTATGTTTGGTACATAAATGTTTACAAAGGTTATATCCTCTTGTTGGATTGCTCTCTTCATCATTATGTAGTTTTCTTTTTTTGTCTTTTATTATAGCCTTTAAAATCTGTTTTGTCAGATGTTAGTATTGCTACCCCAGCTTTTTTTACACTTCCATTTGCATGAAATGCAAAATGTCTCTTGCCATCCTTTTTCATCTGTGTGTATATTTTGTTTTGAGATGGATCTCTTGTAGACAGCATATATGTGGGTCTTGTTTTCTTATCCACTTAACTACCTTACATCTTTTGATTGGAGCATTTAATCCATTTACATTTAAAGGGATTATTGATCCATGTCCAGTGTGGCTCTGTTGGTTGGAGCATTGTCTTATAACTGAAAGATTGCAGGTTTGATTTCTGATCTGGGTACATACTTAGGTTGCCAGTTCAGTCCTCAGTCTGAGAACATGCTATCCTCAGTCTGGGCATGTGCAAGCCCCAATCTGCATGCATATGATTCTTGGTCTGAGTGTGTATGATCCCTGGTCCACATATGTACAATCCTCAGTCCACAGGCGTATGGAGGCAACCAATTGATTCTTCTCTCCCATATAAATGTTTCTCTCTCTCCCTTCCTCTCTAAAAAGCAATGAAAAAATTGTTCTCAGGTGAAGATAAAAAAATAAAAACATTAAATAATTATTTATGGGTATGTATTTTATTGCTATTTTATTCTTTATAATTATGTTCCTCTGTTGTTGTCATCATTGCCGTCATCTTCTTCTTCTTCCTCCTCCTCCTCCTCTTCCTCCTTTCTTCTCCTTCTTTTTTTTTCCTTTCCTCCTCTTCTGAAAGAAGACCCTTTAACATTTCTTGTAATACTAATTTGGCAGTAATGAACTCCTTTACCTTTTTCTTCTCTGGGAAGCTCTTAATTTCTCTGTCGATTCTAAATCATAGCTTTCCTAGGTAAAGCAGCCTTGGTTGTAGGACATTGCTTTTCATCACTTTGAATATTTCATGCCAATTCCTTCTGGCCTGAAATTTTTCTGTTGAGAAATCAGCTGACAGTCTTATGGGAACTCCCTTCTAGATAACTAATCGCTTCTCTCTTGCTGCTTTTAAGATTCTGTTTTTGTCTTTGACCTTTGCCATTTTAATATGTGTCCTAGTGTGGTTCTCTTTGGGTTCATCTTGTTTGGGATTCTCTGTGCTTGCTGAAATTGTGTGTCTTTTTCCTTCACCATATTAGGAAAATTCGTAGTCTTTCTTCAAATAGGTTCTTGAGCCTTTGTTTCTCTCTTCTCTTTCTGGTACCTCTATAATGCAGATGTAGTTATGATGCTTCATGTTGTCCCAAGAGTGTTTTAAACAATCCTCATCTTTAAAAATTCTTTTATCTTTTTGCTGCTCTGATAGGGTTGTTTTCTGCTACCTTGTCTTCCAAATTGCTGATTCAGTCCTCTGCTTCATTCAACCTACTATTTATTTCTTCTAGTGTAGTCTTCATTTTAGATATTATATTATTAATTTCTGGCTGTTTATTTTTTATGGTTTCTATGTCCTTTTTATGCTTACTATCTCTGTTAAAGTCCTCAGTTCCTTAAGCATCCTTATAACCATTTTTTAAAAACTCTGTATCTGGTAAATTGCTTGTCTCCATGCTCTTTTTCTGGAGAGTTCTTTCACTTGGTGCCTTTTTCTTTGTCTCTCCATTTTGGCTACTTTTTTGTGTTTGTTTCTATGTATTAGATAGATCTACTATGACTCCCAGTCTTTGTGGGGTGGACTTATATAATAGGTGTCCTGTGTGACCTAGTAACAGAGTCTCCTTGATTACCTGAGATGTGTGCTCTAGGAGTGTCCCTATGTAGGTTATGTTGGCCCTCCTGTGATGATTGAATCTTGTGTCCTATTGGCCTGTTGTGCATGGGATTGATTGTCAGGTGGGCTGACTGTGAGGATCAACCTGTACCTCAGTGTACAAGCTGCTGTGCAGGTGCTGACCATATCAAGTAGAATTCACCTCACCAGGGTCTGGTGCCTGCCAAGGTCTCCCTTTTGATATGCTGCTTGTGAAGCTAACTGGACCTTGCTCTTGTGTTGTCTAAAGTTGGCCACTGGGTGTGTAGATTCTGGGGACCATTGGGAGGGACTCTGGTCACACCAGTGTCAGGCACTGCCTGTGACTGGCCCAGGGTATCCTCTTTGGAGCTACAAAGTGAACTATAGTTTGTGGCTGCCTGTGCTGGGCCTAGGTATATTTAGGAAGGACCAAGCTGTGTACCAAGGCTCGCTTTTACCTGCACCAGTCCCAGAGGCAGTTCAGCAAAAGTTCCAAGGCACCCCAAGATTTGCTTCTTCTTGCTGCCACCTGCTGGCTGCCTAGTAGGCTCACTCACTTAAAGAGCCTCTGGCAGTATTTGAGTTGCATGAGGTAGGTTCTCAGTGAGTCACCAGGTAGGGGCAAGTGTGTTCACCAGATCTACACAGGTTCAAACTTGGTGCCAGTGCTGGGTCTGAGGCCACTGAGCAAATGTCCCAGGGTATACCAAGTCTAGCTGCCACTTTTCGGTGCTCACACACCTTTGTGGTGGGATGGGGTCACAGGGAGTCATCAAGGTAAGGCCAGCAGAGTTTATCAGGCCCAAAGAGATCATGATTGGCCATGTGAAGGGAGAGCTCTGTACTGCTTGAGCAAGGGAAAAATGGCCTCTGTCCTAGAGACACACAACTCAGTCTGTCTCAGATTCTGCCAGAAACCTGATCTCAGCAGGGTGGGGGAGCCAGGAGTTGATAAGATGGGGCTAGTGTGTCTCCTTTGGGGGGTGGTGCTGTTCAGGCTTGGGGAAAAGTGGGGAAAGTGCCCCTAGCTCAGTCTGTCCTGGATTCTGACCAGACATTGGCAGGGTAGAGCCACCAGGAGTTGGGAGGGTGAAGTTGCTGGGAGCCAAGAGAGTGGGGTTAGCAGATCTCCTATGAGGAGGAAGTGCCAGTGAAGTTCATTGGAAAGTCAGAGGAATGGCCCCCACCTCAAAGCCACACAGCTCAATCAATGACACCTCCTGAGTCTGCCCACATTTCTACACCCCAGCCCAGGCAACTGACTCCTCAGCAGGACACAAGATCTGCAGTGTGGGGCTACTGGGAGTCCAGTGGTTGTGGCTATTGCATTCTCCCAGGCTGATGTCATATGGAGAGGGATGCTCCACCCAAGAAAGAAGGAATCTGCAATGTGGGAGAGGGACTCAGCACAGGGATCCTGGCAGCTGTCCCTTCAGCTTTCTCCTCAGAGCCACAAATACCAGTTTCTCCTCATCTGACTCTAGTCTACTCTGCCTTCCCTCTACCAGAGCCCAGAGTGATTGGCTGTGAATGAGATTTTATGTTGGCCCTTTAAGGGTGTGCCTGTGTCTCTAGCAGATCACTGCCTCTCCCTGGTGGACAGAATCACCACTAATTTTCACAGCCAGATGTCATGTGGGTACCTCTTCCCACTTCTTGTGTTTTGAGCTTGGAGCTGAGCTTTGGTTCCCACAGTTGTCAGGGGTAAGCTTTGCAACTGAGTTATCTCTCTGGAATTTCAGTCACTGCCTATGGGAGTGGAGCCAGCCCTTTTCATACTCCCTCCTTCCTACCAGTCTCATCATGGCTTCTTCTGTAAAGTCTTTGTTTTAAGACTTCTCTTCAGCTAGTCTTCAGTCGGTTATTCAGGTTGATTGCTCTATATTGTAGTTGTAATTCCAGTTTGGTCATGGGAGGAAGTCGAGTGTTGCATCCCCTTATTCCACAGACATCTTGGATCTCTCTCCTGAGAATGCTGCTCTTTAGCAGCCCCTGCTGGCTAATCCAGGGAACAATCTAGCCAGTGGTTGGTGGTCCTGTGTTAAGTGGTGTGCCTTGCCCTGTAGCATCAACCTTTATCTAAGTTATATTTGAGGGTGTATTTATTTTCATTTTATTTTAATAAGATGTATTATATTTATTAACTATTTTATAATAATGTGTCATTTTTATCAGTAACTTTATGAATGTGATAGCAAACCATGTGATGGTTTTTAATTATTATTAAATAGTTTAAGCATAAAAGGCATGAAAATTAATGTCAATAATTTATGTGCTTTCTAAGTTTAATAAAAATTAATTCATCAACCCTCTACTCCCCAAAGTGTGTGTCTATGCCTTTACTATTTGATACCTATCATCTGTACTTAATACTTATGAACATCTTGCCATATATTCACTTTATCTATGTTTTTATCGTTAGTTGTGGGTACATATTTTTAAATATAGTTTCTATATTTCAACTTTAACTATTCCATTCACTTGTGTTAGTAGAAGCTTTTTATCAGCCCTGCATCTACCATATGAAAGATTTTATTGCCCTGACTGGTTTGGCTCAGTTGGCTGGAGCATTGTCCCATCGACCAAAAGGTTGTGGGTTTGCTTACCAGTCAGGGCACAAATGTAGGCTGCAGGTTCTATCCCAAGATGGGGTGCCTTCACAACTGATGTTTCTTTCTCTCTTTCTGTCTCCCGTCCTCTCTCTCTAAAATCAATAAACATATTTTTTTAAAAAAGAAACCTTCTATAAATGGTTCAGAAAAGTGAATGGCAGAGCTCCTGGATATCACTTCTGTTTATTGGCCATCACCTATGTCCTAGTCACTTTACATATATTACTTTAATCCTCCCAACAACCCTACTTGGTTTAGATATTATCCTCATGTGACAGCTGAGGAAACTGAGGCTCAGGGAGATTGTGTAGCTTCTCAAAGACAGCATAATTAAACAGTGACGGCACCACAACATACATGCAGGTGTTTTTCCATACATGATGATACTACTTCCGCCTCTACCCCAACCTTCCAGCTGCTCTTGATGTAGTTAGGGGGAAGAAACATAATTGGAAGAACAAAAAGTGAAACAATGATCCAGAATTTAAACACTTACACAGGATGTAAAAAGAAAATGACCTAAGGTGAAATTTCACCTGTTGCCATAAAACATTGGTATGTGCTCAGGTGAATGCCCAGTTTGTGTGAGTGGGGAGGGGCTGGCCTAGAAAGGAGAGCTGGGAGAGCCAGGATGAAGAGATGGGCAAGATTTGGGATGAGTAAGGAGGGAGGAAGAGCATGTGTGGAAAGAGGATGCCTAGAGCTGGTTATCTGCAAAGTGGTGTCCCCTCCCTGTCTTTGAGCTCTTTGATAAATAGATGAGTCAGTGTTTGATGAGTAGAGACTGAGGGACATGAGAACTCTTTCTAAAAGTGCAGTGATTTCTCTATACAGATCGCAAGCTCATGGTTGTGAAGGCAGCCCTGCTTCATTGTCCTTGCTCAGTAGCCCTGGGACCGGTTCGGTGGTCAAAGCAGTCTGTATGTGTAAAAAGGGAGGAGAGAAGAGACAGGGATAGAATCCAGTTGTAAAATAAATGCTTGCTCGCTTTAGTCATTGAATACATTCAGATTTTAAACTCAGATCCACCAGCATGCATGTCTGCCCTGAGCCCCAAAAGCAGCAGAGAAGAAGCTGTTAGGTCCACCAGCCAAAAGACTCGGTACTTCAGACATTTTCCCCCCTGAGTGCAACTCTGAGAGCAGTAATTACAACTGATCAAAATGGAAAATAGGAAGCTCTTTGTTGTTCCCTAAATCCTAAAAATGACCATTTAAATTCTGTGATAATCTTCTCTTGCCTTAATTTTACTTTGAATAACTAAATTTTACTTTGAATAACTAAAGGCTTAGAGAAAACATCAGACTTAGGTTGGCATTTCTGAGGTTTTCAGCATATAACCTGGTGGGAAATGTTAGTGAAGTAAATTGCTTCAATGATTGCTGTTCTGAAAGAATATTATGTTCATAGAAGTAAATGTCACTCACTACCTGGCCAAGAGAACCATGAGTATTTGCTTTTACTCTTAGGAGTCTAACTTAAGGAAATTCTTAGCATAATACTCCCAATACCACAATATTCCCAGTATCAATGAATAGAAATCACCCAGCTATGACAAGCAGGGCTTTGAATTAATAAGAATCCCTGACCTGGGTGTCAAAAATGGAAAACATTGTAGTAGGTGGAAAATAAACTCACAACTGTAATGTCTTCTCAACTTTTAGGGAAGATCCCCAATACTGGGGTCTGATAAGACCCAACTTCACTGATGACAATATAAATTTCATAGTGAGATAATAAGCTAAAAATAGATACTTAACTAAGGCAGAATCAAGTTGCCCCCATTCAGTTCCTCTCTCTTACACTTTGTCATGAATGTTTTTTTTTTTAAATTAAATGACACACCTTTTGAATACATTCATGTACAGTATAATAGCATTTTGGTCAAAGATGGACCACATATATGATGGTGGTCCCATAAAATTATAATGGAGCTGCTAAAAAGATTCCTATCAGCTAGCGGCCTCATAGCCATAGTAAATCATAATGCCACACGTTAGGGTTTTGTGCCTCTCTTTCTAGCAGTAGCAATGTTAGAATCTAGAAGTGCCTGGGGGCACTCACCTGGGCCATGAGCTTCTCACAGATATCTCTCCCTTCTACACTAATGTTACAACTAGACCAACTTGTTTCTTATCATTGCAAGAGGCCCTTCAGTGATAACCATTGGGAAACTTTGTGGGAAAAAAAAGTTTATCATTTGCAGGTCCTGGGGTGTATGAGGCTGAAGTTGCTAGTAGAGAGAAAGAGGGAGAGGGGGTGCCTAGGGTTCTTCTTACATTCGCATCAAGGGTGGGCCTGTGGTTTCCTCTGACTCACTCTTTATTGGTGAATTTAAACATAAGAGTGAGATTTAAAGTTTGGGAGGGAAAAAAACAAGTAGCCCAAATGGTCAGTTATTGAAATCAAGGAAGATCTAAAATGAAGAGCCTCTCTGTAGGGGGAGGCACCCTGGCCCTTTATCTAGTTGTGTGGCCTGCAGGGCATCAGCAATCTAAGCTTCAGTCAGGCACTTTTGTTACAAAAAAAAAAAAAAAAGCAGCAAACCATCAGGGCTAACACTACAATTACACAAGTGTGTGTGGTGATGCTGGTGCAACTGCACTGCCTGTGGTGTAAAGTATAGTGTGTTCAATTACATTCGTAGGCTATACCACCCAGGTGTGTGTAAGTGTGCTGTGATGTTCGAACAAGCACAAAATCCCCTAACAGCGCATTTCTCAGAATCTATCCCCCTCTTTAAGTGGTATCTCACTGTACAGAAATGCCATGGGAAGAGAAAGACAACCTCCACCTATTCCTTTCTAAAGGAGACCTGCACACTTTCCCCAGACCCTGGTTGGCAGCCAGGTAAAAGTGGTCTGTAGTAAAAGTACATGCGTTTAAAATATTCTAAGATGTGGAAGCCACTGTGGTTTCACTGTAGTCCTGGGGGGAGCAGCAGCGCATGGTGGGAGGGGAACCTCACAAGGCTGTGCTATTCAACCCATCTAGACCCCTGCCCTCTGATAAATACCAATGTCTCTGCTTCTGCATCAGTGGAAATGTATTTTAAATAAATTAAATGCTGTAAACTTCTCTTAAAGTAAAAACAAGTTGAAGAAATGATAACTCTAATATAATAACTACCTGAGGAGATAGGCAATATGATTGCCTCAGGTTCAAGCCCTTTTTTTCTGTAAGAAGTGAGTTTTTTAACTTTCCTATACCTCAGTTTTTCTGCTGCAAAAAGAACTCAGAGTCTGGAGGCTTTCTTAGGAATAAATGATAGAGATTTATTCAAAGGCCTTAGAATTTGCAAACTGGAAACACAGCTAGGCAAAAACCCAAAAGTGTTCCAAAGAGGAAAGAAAAGTTCAACGTTCTTATAGTAAAAAGTACATTCTTGAGAATTATGAATCCTGCATTTTTTAGCCCTACGATGGTCCAGAATGGTTATCAGTCAGGTGTCAGGCAGTGAGGATGATGGATGCCAGGTGTTCTGGTCACATCCAGTGATTGGATAATGCATGTCAGGTGGATGTAAACATGAGCCCTTCAGGGGATTATCAGGTGAGCTGGATACAGGACTCCTTCAGGGGTAATTAGAGGGCTGTTCATAGGTCCACAGGTAGATCAAGGCATTGATGCAGGACTGGAAAGTTCAAAAAGGTTTAAGTTCCCATGTTAGTTAGAACAACAATGGAGTCTTTCTTCATGCCCCAACCTTCATAATGCTGACAATAATTGTAGCAGCTTGGTCACAGCGACTCCGTCTTGTATACTCCCTCTCTTCACCCTTTCATGAGTATAAAGTGGGGTTACTGAAGGTCCAACGTCAGGGACAAGACTACAGTGAAGGGGCTCTCGTGCCCTGACATCTCCAATTTAATTCCTTCCTCCAACTGTGGCAATGCCACCACTTAAACACCCAAGGGTCTAAGTCCTCCTTGAGTGATGGAGGATGCCTGTGAATTGGTGTAGCCCACCTTCAATGTGTGTGCTTTGACCATCACAGTTTAGAAAATATATTAGATTTTTCTCTTTGGGAAAACCATTTTTAAGCAGCCAACTTCTGTGGAGCATTTAAAACATGGATGAATTTCTAAGGATATCGTCATCTCCTGCGGCTTCTCAGGGACACTGCCAGCACAGAGGGAGTGGGGGGAGAGCAGTGGAGTAGTGTCCTGACGAGGCTGAGCCCTCTCCTCACCTGCTTTTGCCATCTGCTTTTTGGAGAGGTGGAGGTTTGGGCTGTGCTATACTTTTTTATACAGGTTAGAACTGGGAACGTGGGCCCCTTTGTGTAAGGCACCTGGTGGCTCATAGTGAACTGTGCTGAGAACCTCCCACCACACCTCCCACCCCTCTTCCCCCTTGGTATTGGACACTCAGAATTATCTCTGATCCACAGATACATCACAGTCCACCCTAGCCATCCTGTGTAATTCAACACCCATTCGTTACATGGAAGATCTGAAAACTAGGTCTCAGACCCTGACTTCCAAGTCTGGAGGAAAGATAATGTCTAATTAATTAATATATTTTATTGATTATGCTATTACAGTCATGCCTTTTTTCCCCTTTATTCCCCTCCACCCTGAACGCTACCTCATACCTGCATCCACCCCCCTTAGTTTATGTTCGTGGGTTGTACCTATAAGTTCTTTGGCTTCTCCATTTCCTATACTATTCTTAACATACCCCTATTTTCAACCTACCATTTATGCTTCTTAGTCCCTGTACCTTTTCCCCCATTCTTCCCCCTCCCCCCCCTGCTAATAACCCTCCAGGTGATCTCCATTTCTGTAATTTTATTCCTGTTCTAGTTGTTTGCTTAGTATGTTTTTTTAGGTTGAGTTGTTGATAGTTGTGAGTTTACTGTCATTTTACTGTTTGTATATTTGATCTTCTTCTTTTTCTTAGATAAGTCCTTTTAACATTTCATATAATAAGGGGTTGGTGATGATCAACTTCTTTAACCTGAACTTATCTGGAAAGCACTTTATCTGCCCTTCCATTATAAATGATAGTTTTGCTGGATAGAATAATCATGGATGTAGGTCTTTGCCTTTCATGACTTTGAATACTTCTTTCCAGCCCCTCCTTGCCTACAAGATTTCTTTTGAGAAATCACCTTATAGTCTTATAGGAACTCCTTGATAGATAACTGTCTCCTTTTCTCTTGCTGCTTTTAAGATTCTCTCCTTATCTTTAATCTTGGGTGATGTAATTATGATGTGCCTTGGTGTGTGCTTCCTTGGGTCCAACTTCTTTGGGATTCTCTGAGCTTCCTGGACTTCCTGAAAGTCTATTTCCTTTGGAAGATTGGGGAAGTTCTCCTTCATTGTTTTTTTCAAATAAGTTTTCAATTTCTTGCTCTTCCTCTTCTCCTTCTGGCACCCCTATGATTAGGATGTTGGAATGTTTAAAGTTGTCCCAGAGGTTCCTAAGTCTTCATTTTTTTTAATGCTTGTTTCTTCATTCTTTTCTGGTTGAATGTTTATTTCTTTCTTCTGGTCCAAATTATTGCTTTGCATCCCAGTTTCCTTCCCTTCACTGTTGGTCCTCTGTATATTTTGCTTTACTTTGCATAGCCTTCACTTTTTCCTCTTTTTTTCCCCCATATTCAACCATTTCTGTGAGTTCCCTGCTTACCAGTGTTTTGAACTCTGCATCTGACAGGTTGACTATGTCTTCATTGCTTAGTTCTATTTTTGGAGCTTTGATCTGTTCTTTCATTTGCTTTTTGTTTGTTTGTTGTTGTTGTTGTTTTGTCTCAGCATACCTGTTACGTTGTAAGGGACAGAGACTTAGGTATTCACCAGGGTGGGGTAACCCACATTGCTGTGTTGAGGTGCTGTATGTGGGGGAGACATCCAAGAGGGAACAATGTCACTTGATCTGTTCTCAGCTGGCTTTCAGTCCCTTCCCCTGCTACCCACAAGCAAATTGGTTTTTTCTGGTGCTGATTCCAGGTGGGTGGGTTTGTGTATGTTCTAGGACCTGATGGGTCTCTCTAATGAACTCTCCTGTGAGGCTGGGAGTTTCTCCCACCATTGCAATCCCCACAGATTTTTATAGCCAGAGGTTTTGAGGCTTTATTTCCCCATGCTGGAACCCTGGGTTGCATGGTGTGTCTAGCTCCCCAGTTGTTCCTCCTGGTTTATCCATGCAAATGTGAGGCTGCCTGGTCCTCAAGCCACTTCCTTGCCCTGTGTCCTCTCACCCCAGCTGCCTGTCTCTGCCCCTCCTGCCAGTCTGGGTGAATGTTTCTTCTTTAACTCCTTGGTTGTCTGACTTCCATACAGTTCAATTTTTTGGCATTTCTGGTTATTTTTTGTTTTTAAATTTCTTGTTGTCCTTCTTTTGGTTGTGCAAAGAGGCAAAGTGTGTCCTCCTGTGCCTCCATCTTGATCAGAAGTCCCAGATATTTGTTTAGATTGCTGTAGAAAGGAGGGATTCCTCCAACCAGGGCCCCTGGGGGCCTTTCAAAGAGGCAGATGCTGATGATCCAGCCCCCCAGAGTAAGTAGCATTTCAGTCATCACAGGTGGAGGGATCCAGCACTTCATGGGGCACAGTCCTGATAAAGGACAGGATGGCTCCGGGAAGAATTTAATTTGCCTAAATGTTGGAGTGTGAGACTGGCAATAACCAGAAACTAGGCAGAAGGGTTTTGGGACTTGCATAGCACAGTAAGGAGAACGGACTCTGAGGCAGTCAGGAGGTGCAGAGAATTTTGGACAGAGTACAAAAGTGTTTGAAGCTGCATTTGAGGAAGACAAATATGTTAGCAGGTGAGATGCATGGTAGGACGACTCCAGGTAGAGAAATGTGGTGGATCCTGGCCAGCAAGATCCATGTATGTTGTGGCTACTAGAGAACAAATACACATGGACAACAGAAGTCCTGTGGGGAAAAAGGGATTGCATGTTCACTCTCTGAGAGAGAGGGAGAGGGCAAGAGGGCCAGCGAGCCCAGTCCCTGCCTGGCTAGGCTTGTATTGCTTCTCTGGGTACATTACATGGAGGGTAGTCTTCATTTACTATGCACAGGTTCACTGCAGGGGATTACCTTTTACAGATAACAAAGGAAAGAATGTTGCTAATTACTTCAAAGAGAAGGATGTTGCAGACCAAGGGGAAAAGTGGTTGATCCCTTCACATTCTATACTTGGAAGGTCTAGCACAGACTTTAGGAAGTTACAGTAAGCACTTGCTGCCTCAATTCAGGGTGAGGGAGTTTTAGCAAGAGCAAGTCTCCTAGCAGTCTAGGTACAATGCAGGCCTGATTCCCCACGGGAAAACCTCCCCATGAGCGTGGTCCTGTGTGCCACATGCACCCCACTGATTTTCCACATGAAGGCTGAGCTCCATTTCCACACCATGCAAAGAGGTTCCCTACAGAGAAACAATTAGGAGGCTTTGCCAGAGTAACTAACAATCAAAGTGAGAGGTAAGAGGGCTGGAAGGAGGATCAAGGGTAGGAAGGAAAGGGCAGATATAGGATGTGAGGCTCCAGGTTGTGAACCGATTAAGGCGCTTGGTGGAGTTTTAATGGTTACAAAGTGTTCCAGATGGTAAGTGACAAACTCTCATCCCAGCAACTCCCAGGCAAAACCATAGCACTATGGAACAGTAAGTGTTAAGAACTTAGGACTTGTGTGGGTTTATAATTCGGAGATATTTAAAGGTGTCATGGATTCTCTTGTTAAATATCTTCTATGGAACTGCACACTCTGTGCATCAGCAAACTCTCAAGGTCCAGGGCCAGTGGACCTGTAGGGACAGGCACATTTAAAATATATATATATATATATAATTTAACTCAAATATTGCCTGTCCCTTTGAAATTCAGAAGAAATTTTCTAGAATCTCATCCCACATTTCAGGGGTATCCTATGTCCCATTCTCCCAGGAATTTCAGGTCAGGGGAGCGTCTATTTTTTAGAGTTACCTGCAGCTCTGAAGTTCTGCTTCTCTTGAATTAATTTAATTTATGGTTTCTACCATCCTGCTTGTGCTAGTGTGTTCCAGCAGCATCCCTCCACACCTGGTATAGCCTCCCCACCCCCACCCCCACACCTATGTTGATTTCCAAGATCCTTTCTGCTTTATGATGCTGGGGAGTTATGACTGCAGAGTTAAGTATGGGGTTTGATGTCAGGAGAGAAAAAGGAAAGCTTTAGAAAAATCAATATGGGGGCCATTTATACAGAATTAACATAAAAGGGGATGAGACTGACAGGATAGCGTGTACAGAGGAGCAAAGAAAACACAGGGCACACCCCTGTAGGGGCCAGCGGAGGAGGAATGCAGAAGGAACAGGAGCAGTGAGAACAGGTGTTGTTGAAAACAGGAGCATCCCACCTCAAAGAAGCTAGGGAGACAGGGAGAGAGGGATTTCTAAAGGGTGAGGCTGCTTTGCAACTCCAGGTACCAGACGGTGGATGAACATGAGAAAGAATGAATAATACCCTAGAACTTGGCAATTTCAGTTGTAAACGGGTAAGGAAAGCCGGATTTTCCTGATTCTTTGACAACCGAGTGTTTTAGCAAAGTCTGGCCTCCCTTCTGCCCACTGTAAAGCAGGCACTTTATTCTGTGAGAAGTGGCGATGGTGACATCTACAGGGCATTGTCTGGAAGTGGCAATCTGTGCCCAGTGAGAAGAGCACCTGCCAAGCATTCCCTTCAGTCCCAAGGAGTATTCCCAGACCAGGTGCTGTTCCCTTCCCCCATGCGCTAAGGTGTGAGCTATAGGCCTGCCCATGCCACATACGTCATTCAAACTAGTTTTGAAGTTAAAAACACGCAACTGCTTTCATTTTCATTTTATTCCTGATAATCAAATTACTAAGACAGCAAGAATAAGATTGATGTATATTTCGAGTGGTTTGCCTATGAGATAATTCACAAAAGCAATTACGTGTTGCACAGACCTAAGGGTCAAACAATTTTATATCTGTAATTCAGCCCCTGGACAGAGTGAAAGCCCATTACTTTGGCCGTACCAGGAACAGAAAGAGAAACATTTAAAATCCAAAAAGCATTGAGGCTGTGTTACATGACAGCGTTCTCTTGAAAACAACAACTGTCCTAAGCGCTGTGCTGACAAAATAGGCAGGAGGTGATAGCATTTCTGAAATTCTCTTTAACAGTATTTCTCCACTTTTGTGTCAGTTTGAAAGAAACACAGAGCAAGGCAGCTAGGTTTATTTTACAAGTATAGAGGAGGCAGAAGAAGAGGGGAGAAAATGAAACAAAGAAGAAATACAGTATATAGAAAAGTTACAAAGAGGGCAGAAATTAACACAACTATATTAATAATCACACTGAATGTGAGTGGTTCAAACACACTAGTTAAAAGAGAGAGATGTTCATAAATGACCTTTTAAAAGCCCAACTATATGTTGTCAACCAGAAACCCAATTTAAATGTAAAGACTCAAATTAAAGATAAAAGGATGGAGAAAGATACAGCATACTAAAACTTTTCAAAAGAAAGGTGGAATAGCTATCTATATTAACTTGACAAGCGAACTTCAAGACAAGGAAGACAATCAGTCAAAGACAAGGAAGACGATCAGTCAAAGAGGGGTATCATAACATAATGATAAAGGGGTCAGTTCTCCAAAAGACCTGGAGAACATGAAAATAGTTGGTATCTTAGGCTGACTCTGTAAAAAGTTGAATAATATTCAGTTGGTGCAGTTCTGAGAACTCTGTTGCTTTAATCTCAAAAATCTGCTGAAAAGCCCACATAATTTACGGGGAAACTAATTCTGAGCCCCATATGTGTCCTGGGCACATCTTTGCCTGTCATATTTTTATATACATTATCTCAATCCTCATTAACCTTTGAGGCAGGAGTTTTGGTGCCCATCTTATAGGTAACTAAGGTTGCTTTGATTAAATATTTCATTGATTATTTCATTCATCAAATACACTGTGGGGCAAAATTAGGTTTAGAGTTCTGAGTTTATGCAAAGCACAGAGACTATTCTTATATTATTATTTATTAATCATTGTACTACTTTCCATATGAACAACTGTAGACCTACTTTTACTCCTGTACTTAGCAAGCACCTGCTAAATCTCAGAATAATAGAATGGATATGATGCAGGGTCTTCCTTTAAGAAGATTCCAGTCAACTGTCCCACCCAATAGTTGTAAAGCTATTTGCTCCTCTTAATATTGCCAAAGACAGGCAGGAGACCTCTTAGTATTCCCATTTTCCAGATACAGAAACAGGGCAAGAGGGGTAGTTCCTAGCCTAAACTGGCTAGTTAAGCAGTAGAACCAAGACTTCATAGAGGTCTCCTGCCTCCAATCCAGTGCTCCTGCCTCTATTCCAGCCACGCTATTTCATTGCCAAAGACATGAAACTGATTTATTGTGACCAAAATGATGCATACTGATAGGGTTTAGCCTATCAATATGGTAGCTGGATGAAGTCATGTGTGACATTTATTGCAGGCCCTGCTTCTAACCAGTGCTGCATGGGAAGTGACAGTTCTCCAAGATGTCACACAGGACCCTTTCTCAGGCAGTGGTGAGGGTGTTTCTGCTTTGGTTTTCCTTATTCCTGTATCAATCTAGCAACACCAGCAGACCAAAATCTCAATGCAAAATGACATCTTGACCGCATGCAGAGAGGTCACACATCTGGCAGTTGGTGGAGAACAGCAGGCAAAGGCCATGCTGCACTCAACAACTACATGCCATGAGCCGAGAGGCACTGGTACCACGATGGTTTCTCACTGCCCTGAGTTGCCAAACCCTAAGTAACAATTGTTGCTCTGTTGAGGTTAACTATGAGGTTGGCCAAAAGCCCAGTATTTTGCCCCACTCCTGGGACAAATACCATCCATAGAAGACCATCCTCCATGCTCAGGGCAAGCCATGAAGCAGATTCAAGCAGCTATTGAGCAAGATCCACAAGATGCTATGTTTCTTCCCAAAAGTAAAGACCTGAGCAAGTTTTCAGACCTGAGATATTCAGATGTTTTTTTGTTTATATGGTCAGAAAGCTTTTCTTCTTCAGATCTTAATGTATACTATTGCCAATGAGCAGCTCCTCACAACAGCATTTCTTATATGAAAACCCAACACACAACCAAGCAAATGATCCAAAAGATCCCAATTGAACCCTGATCCTGGGTGTGATGGAAGGAGCATGCTCCACCCTGTCTCCACCACTGAGCACAGCCATACGCCAGGACACAATGCATGGAGTAGCAATTTGAGAATTCTGGAAAGTAACAGGTGGCAGGCAGACTGGAAGGAAGACCCAAATTTGAAGTATCATAGAACTCATGGTAAATTTACAAGCTTTTCTCTCCCATATTTTCTGGCCTGAACCCAGTGCAGTTTGAAACCTGGAAGTGGGCACCTGGATGTGGCAGAGGCAGCTCCATGAGAAGCATCTCTGTTTTTGGCTACAGAAGTAGGAGAGGGAACTCCCAGCACTCAGAGAGAGCCGAGTAAACCTCCCCATTTTTCTCCATTTTCTCATACCCCCAACCTACAAGTGGCCTGATGGTCATGACCACAGCAGTGGTGGCCATCACTCCCAGCACTCAGAGAGAGCCGAGTAAACCTCCCCATTTTTCTCCATTTTCTCATACCCCCAACCTACAAGTGGCCTGATGGTCATGACCACAGCAGTGGTGGCCACAGGAGCCTACCAAAGCCAAACCCCGAGGGAGGGGAAACTTCCTCTTTGCTTCCTCATGGAGCTGTGTCCCATGAGGGTGGGGCAACTTCATTGCTTTTATACTCTCCCTGCTCTTCTAACATTTAGCTGCAGATGTGAGTAGTTGTAAGAACTGTACAACAGGTAGGATGCTAAAGTCCCAGCCTTCTGACTAGAGCACTTAAAAGAGAAGCCCCAGGAAAGTAGAGAGGACTGCAGAGATTAGGGAGAGGGAGGAACTTGGAAATGTGAACCTTTAAAAGTGTTTATGAGCCCCTTGGCCTACCCCTGGGCTCCACATGTGTGTCTCGCCCTAGCAGCATACTCAGACTCTGAGAACTGAACTACAGGATAGGCCTATACCCAATGCCAGACTGGCCATTGTTTGGTGCACACATGGCCAGATGCCAAGAGCACTTCAAAGCCTTTAAAAACTGAACTAACACCAGAAGCACTGCCCACAGAATGTTGGATGGAACTGGTAGCCTGCACTCCATCTGATCAATTATCTACTATCAGTTTTCCATAGCATTTGAACAAGACCCAGGCTTGCATAATATAATCTTCAAGATGCCCAGGACACAATCTAAAATTACTCAGCATAAAAAGAACCAGGAAAATCTCAACTTGTATGGGAAAAGTCAGGCAACTGACAATAAAGTCAGGGTGACTCAGATGTTGAATTAGTTTGACAAAGACATTAAATGCAGTTATCTTGAAAATGTTCCAAGAACTAAAGTCAAGTACTCTTAAAATGAATGGAAAGATGGGACATATTATCAAAGAAATAGAAGATATTAAGAAGAATCAAATGGAAAATATAGAACTAAATAATATAATAACTACAATAAGAAACTCACTGGATGGAGATGACAAAGAGTCAGTAAAACTGAGGCTCCATCAATAGAAATTAGAAATTGTCCAATCTGAATAACCAAAAGAAAATAGATTTTAAAAAAAGAGCAACAACAACAGAGAAGACCCAGGGACCTGAGAAACAATATAAAAAGAAAAAAAGGAGAGACTGTGTGTTGAAAAATTCTTGAAGAAATAAAGATCCAAATGTTTCCAAATTTGGTGAAAGGCATAAATCTACAGATCAAAAAGTTCAGTGAACCTAAAACAGAATAAGCTCAATGAAATGCATGCCCAGACATACCACAATCAAACTGCTGAAAACTAAAAACAAAAAAAAAGAAAATGTTGAAAGCTGTCAGAGCAAAATGACATGTTACTTATAAGGGAACAATAATTCTACAGACAGAACTTTGTTTGGCTTTTTCTGGAAATGGTACCAGGAAGAAACTTGGAACTACAGAAATGAAGAGCAACATCATTAGTAAATGCCTGGGTGTATAATAAAGTATTTTTTTTCCTATTGGGTTCTTTAAAATACAATTAAAAGCTGGAGGCCAACGTGATAGCACTGTCTGGTGGGGTTTTCAGTGCACACAAGGGAGAGAGTGCAGAGGTGCTTATGGCAGTCAGGTTTCTTCATTCCACTTGGGTCTTAAAGTATTGATTTTTATTAGCCTGTGAAGAGTTAAATTTGCATATTATAATTCCCAAACCAACAGCTAAAAAATCATACAAAAAGATGCAGTCCAAATGCAATAAACAAATTAAAATGGAATACTGGAAAATGTTCAAACAATCCCCAAAAAGGGTAGGAAAGGGAAAACTGGGAATAAAGAGAAAACAGTAAAATGGCAGGTCTGAGTTCAAATATTTACATGTGTTAATTACATACATTTTTTAGTTCAATAATTACATTAAACATAATGCAATGATTTTACCAAACTGTGGCCCATGGGCCAAATCTATTTTTGTAAGTAAAGTGTTATGAGAAAACAGCCACACTCGTTCCCATATGCCAACCCTGTGGCTGCTTTCATGCTCCGGTAGCAGAGCTGAGCAGTGCAGCAGACTATCAGGGCCACAAAGTCCAATATATTTACTCAATATTATAAAAAAGTCTGCCAACCTGTGGTCTGAACACACCAATCAAAAGACGAAGATTGTGAGAACATGTGTGGAAAGCAGATTTAAAAAAACATGACCCAAATCTACATTGTCAACAAGAAACTTGCTTCAAATAGAATGCTGTATGTCAGTTGAAAATAAAAGGTTAGGAAAGGATGAAGTGTGGAAGTGCAAGTCAAAAGGAAGCCAAAGTGGCCATATTGATATCAGACAATGTAGACTTCAGAGCAGAGAAAATGCCCTACATTCAAGCAGAGGTTGTTATTTAATGATAAAGCATCAATCACCACAAAGACATAACAATTCTAAATGTGTTTGCATCTAACAATAAACCTTTAACATACATCAAGCAAAAACTGAAAGCTAAGAAGTGAAAAAGATGAATTCACAATTATACTTGGAAAATTCAACAACCTCTCCGCCCCATCTGCCCCCCCCCCATGATAAACAGAAGCAGCAGACAGAATCAGCAAGGATACAGAAGAACTGAAGTACATATCAACCAGCAGGATCTTCTCAATGCTTATAAAGCGGTCCATCCAACAACAGCAGATCATATATTCTTTTCAAGTGCACATGGAGCATTGGCCAATGTAGACCAAATTCTGGGTCATAAAACAAACAAATTGACAATAATTGGATTAATTTAAGGTATGTTGTCTGACCTTGATGAAATTGAACAAAAATCAGTAACAAAAAGATAATGGGAAACTCTTTAAACATTTGCATTTGGAAATTAAATAGCACATTTTTTAATAATCTGTAGGTCAAAAAAGAAGTCTCAAGGAAAATTAGAAAATATTTTAAACTGAAGAAAAATAAAAATAAAACATTTAGAAATTTGTAGAATGTAGCTAACAGTGCCTAGAATGATGTTTATAGCATTAAATACTCAGAAAAAGGGAAAGGTCTCAAATCAATTACCTGCACTTCTACCTGAACATGCTAGAAAAATAATGCAGTCTTCTGTACCCATGGGTTCTATATCTGGGAACTCAACTGACTGCAGATTGAAAATACTCAGAAAAAAATGTACATTATTGCTGATATAGTGAGGCTTATGATGGTTGCATCTGTATTAAACATGTACAGACTTTTTTCTTGTCATTCTTCCCCAAACAACATAGTATAGTAACTGTTTACATAGCATTTCCACTGTATTAGGTAGTAAAAGTAATGCAGAAATGATTTAAAGAAAACAGGACAATGTGTGTAGGTTATGTGCAAATACTACACCGTTTATATAAGGGACTTGAGCATCCATGGATTTTGGTGTCTGCAGGGGTCCCAGAAGCAGTACCCTTGTGGATACCATGAGATGACATATGTGCTTACAGCATATAGCAGAGTCACAGAATAGCACAAAAAAATAACCCCAAAACAGGCAAAGGGAAGGAAATCATAAAGATAAGAGAAAACATCAATGACGTTGAAAACAGAGAAATAATAGAGCAAATCAATGAAACCAAAAGATGGTTCTTTAAAATGTTCAATAAAATGGATAAACCTATGGTAACAACAAAGAGAGAGAAGAGACCAACTTCACAGGAATGAAAGAGGGGATAGCTCCACAGATCCCATGAATATTAAAAAGGAATGAACTATTGACATGCATAGCAGCTTGGATGATTCTCAGAGGCATTGTGCTAAGTGAAAGGAGCTAGTCAAAATTAACATACTCCTTGATTCCACTTATATGAGACTGTCCAAAAGACACAATGTGGTGGTGGAGGACAGATTAGCAGTTGCCAGGGGTCAGGGATGGGAGGGGTTGTGAGGAGGAGTTTTGGGGAGTGATGCAACTATTGTGTATCCTGGTTGTGATGATGGTTACATAAATCTGTATCTGTTTTAAAATTCGTAGAACTATACACAAAAAAATGCACACACAACACAGTGTCACTGTATGTTAATTTTTAGAATAAATTTTGCAAAAAGTCCACAATTCATGTGGTCATTTCCTTATAGTCTTTGGGTCTTATTCAATGGAAATTTACAAGAAATGCAAATATATTTAGGGTTGGGTGGGGTGGGTTCTCAGTCCTACATGGGAGCAGCTTGCCTCTGTGCAGTGTTAGTCAGGAGTGAAGAATATTCAGAGCTGCCGTGGGCGTGCTCCTGCCCAGCCTCTGCCACAGACAGCCAGGCACAAGACACCCTCGCCACACAGTCACGGGGCTCAACAACGTGGAGTTTTCACCCTCACGCTGAGAAGCCTGAAAGATAGAAAAAGATTTTAGAAGTACAGTTAATCTAGGTGAAAATTAATCTCTAGCCTCCTCTTACCCCTCAATTAGAGGGAAATTACCCAAACTGGGAAGGGGAAAGAATATTCCAGAAGATTCTCAAGATTTGAGCTTTAGTCTGTACCTGCTTCAGGCTGGGTTCTAGAGGAGGGACTCAAACCCAGTGGAACTCCCATAAGTTGGGGGATCCCCAGAGTGGCGGGGACCCTTGCCTTGCCAATCCCGCTGACTTCCTTTGAACTTCAGTGGACTGAACGTCACAGAGCAGAGGATGCTGGAGAGGGGTGAGGGCAGAACAAGTGTCCCAAAAGCTTCAGAGGGCAAAGAACAACAGCAACAACAATAGGGGCCCATGAGGACCTGGCAACCAGAGGCCACAGTCTTCACAGGACCCTGTGAGGACACAGCCACGGCCCGCAGCCCTCGAGGCGTGCTCGGACACAGCTGCTGGAGCAGAGCTCTAAGGGTCACACCCCGGGACCCTTCCAGATGACCCACAGCTCACAGGCTGCCAGCCAGGAGCAGGATGGAAGGACAGCCAGAAGACAACAAATCCCTGCTGTCACTATCACCTGTGTGACATGAGTCCCCCAGGGCTTGGAATCCACCCAGGGCAGAGTCAGAATTAAACCCAGCAGAGAGTTTTCAAATGAGAAAGTGGCTGATTTATGTGAACCTAAACTGAGAAATTACAGGATTTAACTCTTTACCTAAAAGCAACTGGGTTAAATTTTCCACTATTGAGAAAAATAGAGGCTCAAGGTTAGAGATAAGGGCACTCAGGGAATGAGAAAATTACACTTTTGAAATTTTGTAGCCCATGTCTATACCATACCTTTTAAAAAGCCTGTTATAACTGCACATGGGAAAGAATGGGGGAGTATTCATGTTTCTGAGCTGGTAACATGTTCTAGCCTCCAGCCCACCCTGGGCTTGGAGATGATCTCTTTCTGCAATTAGAGAATGAGCTGCAAGAGGCTGAGTAGACAAGGCCACACAGCAGAGCTGGGGTTTGAAGGCATCTGACTCTCAGCTGTGCCGTTCCTCACTCAGTTCCACACCAACTCTCAGGACAGGAGAAACACAAGCTCAATGGATGCCCCTGTCCCATGGCAGGGCAGGTAGAGAGCCCGAGAGGGATGTGGTAATGCTGCATCAGGGTGGCCAACATCAGCCCTGATGCTGGGCAGCTGTGGACCTTGGCTGACCCTAGAGAATCCAGTGAGTTTGTATTGTTACATTGTTTGTATATTGGAAGACAACAAGGAGTTTAAAGTGGGGAGTTCCCAGGAGGAAGGGGCTCCCCCACCCCCACTTTTTTCTATATGGATTGGATTTGGCCTCCCCAGTGACTTGTGCCATGCTGGTGGCCTCGTCAACCTCCATTTGCCATAAAAAGTTGTTCTACTAGAAGAAGGAATGCACCTGAGATGGGCTCATGGAAGCTCAACCTTTTTCAGCGAAGAAGAAACAGAGGTCAGTGCAGGCTGCTGCAGGTCAGCTCCCAGGCTGGGGATAGCTGTGACTGTCTGCCTTTGCAATCCCTTCTGAGAAATTCTACGTTGATTTTAGGAGGATTGTGCATAGGAGGGGAAAAAGAAATAGAACAACACAAATTGCAGTCTGCAGCTGGCTAGAATCCTTTCTGCCACTGGAAATCTATACCTGAGTACCCAAGAGGCAGGTTTCCCGGCTCCTGCCCAAGTACAAATGGTGCTGGGATTGAGGAAGAAAGAGAAAGTTCTGCGGCAGGAGCAAAGTCAGGACCATGAAAAGTAGACTACGCAGAGTTTGCAACTGTAGTAAGCAGGTGGGAATGGCTAGAATTCCTAACAGAGTGAAGCAAAGGGTTTTATACTGTACAGTCAGAAGCTTCAGTGCTATAGCTGAGCACATAGTTACAGCATACACCATCTGTCCATCATTAACGTTAGCTGACATTTACATGTGCTCACCACATGCCAAGCACTCAGAGAGGGGCTCACTGCACCTGTCCTGTTCAGTTTTCACCAGAGCCCTGTGGGGGGGCACTGTCCTTAGTCAGAGAGATGAACTGTTTTGCCTAAAGTCATAGAAATAGGTCAAAGCAGAATTGGAATCCAAGGCAAGCTCTCTCTACTGCTCAAGCTTGTGTTCATTACTATGCTACTTAGTGCAATCACGTGAGAAAACACAGTGTAGAGAAAGCACAGAGTTGGGGTTCAGAAAACCTGCTTCAACTGTGATCCTTATCAGCTCTGTGGCCTGGAAAGGGTGTGAGCACACGGCCACTCTGCGATAATGGCTGTTCGAGCGCCTGCTCTGGGCCGGAAACTGTGCTCAGGACCAGGAATATAGCAGAGACACGGTCTTAGTGCTCATGGAGCTCAGACTGCAGAAGGGATTGATCAAGTCACCACAAAAATAAATACAAAAAGCAGTACTGGAGGCTATGGCCTAGTCCAGGAGATCAGAAACTTGTGCTCTGAGCTAGATGAAAGAGGTCACGGAACAATATTGCTAGCAGATTTGTTATGGGAGAAAGAACTCACACGTGGTGGAGATGGCGGAACACGAGCCTTTATTGTCATGCATGCGGGCCCAGAGGAGGCAGTCTCCAAATTCTGAGCCCTGAACCTTGGCTGAGCAAGGCTTTTATAGCTCTCTGGATACCCTATCCTACGTGGCAGAAGCAGGAGGTACAGAAGCTGATGCAGAAGTTACTCTAGCGTTGAGGTGTCCTTATTTGGTCTTAGCAGAAGCTGGGTGTACAGAAGCCAAAGCGGAAGTTAGCTGCTACATTCCCCCCTTTGATGCTAAACAGCACTAGTGTCTGTTCTAGCATCAGCATAATAGTCTGCATGTCCTTTTTCTTCCTCGATCTGGGTAGGTTGCAGTCTCTGGTAATGGTGTCTCTGGAGGGAGAGGATTTTCGCAGTGGCCTTGCGGGTTACAGTGGCCTCTGTCTGCTGGGTTATGGTGCATAATGTGCAGGGGCCTAGGGTGAGTATTAGGAAGAAGACAAGCAGTGGGCCTAAAATGGGGGTTAATACCGAGAACAGAATTGATTGCCACCAAGTGTGTCCTCCAGTTGGGGAGCTGAGGCTGCCGATTTTATGGCGGATGTCCTTAGCATAAGTCTCTTTAGCATAAAACCTCCAGACGTAGGGTTGCTCTAGTGCCAGTCCCACTGGTATCCATAGATATAGTAACGCCCGAAACATGATGTTTAGGTTGTTAATTTCTGATCTTCCAGATTTCCTGGTCCCCCGTAGCTCCTGACTGCCGCTGTAGCTTGAGGGAGGGAACGTGCCTTCCTGCTGCTTCCGTCCTTGACTCTTTTGGTACAGGGGTGGTCTTCGCCCGGGTATGATGGATCCACGGTGTAATACCTGCAACTTTTAGGGCAGTCAGGGTAGTTAAGAGTACTTGGTAGGGCCCCGTCCAAACTGGCTGGAGGGGTTCTTTTTTCCAATCCTTTACCCATACATATTGTCCTGGATGGTAGGGGTGTGCTGGCCCCCCTCAGGGTTTTGGTTCAAATCCTAGCTGAGCTTCTCCTATTTTTTTTCTAAGGCCTTTCCTAACTCTATTAAATACCTGGTCTGCTCAATTTCCTCTCTTATCTGTAAGTTAGTAGGCTCGGCTATCCTAACTATTGGGGTAGGTCTTCCATAGATTAGTTCATAAGGGGTGTACCCTGCCTGATTCGGGGCATTCCTTACTCTAAGTAGAGCTAGGGGCAACAGGTCTGTCCAGGGTAGTCCAGTCTCTTGGTAAAGTTTTGCTAAAGTTTCTTTTAAGGTCCTATTCATTCTTTCTACTTTTCCTGAACTCTGGAGTCTATAAGCAGTGTGTAGCTTCCATTTTATGTTCAGGAGTTTTGTTAGATCTTGCACTACTTGAGAGACAAAAGCTGGGCCATTATTGCTTCCAAGACTCAGGGGTAACCCATGCCAGGGAATTATTTCTCTCAGCAGAGCTTTGGCTACTTCACGGGCCTTTTCGGTCCTAGTTGGGAAGGTTTCTACCCAGCCCGAGAAGGTGCAGACTGTGACCAGCAGGTATTTATAGCCCCGGCTTGGCTTCATTTCGGTGAAATCTATTTGCAGATCTTCTAAAGGCTGGGTTCCCCGATGTTGTTTCCCAGGCGGGAGGCGGTTGTTTCCTGCTGCATTGTTTCTGGCACAAGTTATACACCTTGCTGCTGCGGATGCACACAATGAGGCTAGGTTTGGCATATAGAGATACCGCTTTAAGAGACTTTCTAGTGCCGTCTTTCCCAGATGAGTTAAGGCATGACAATTCTGAACTATTTGCCCTGCCAGGCCCTGCGGCACATATATCCGTCCAGCCAGTAGTTTCCATAGCTCTTCTGATGTCCTGGTTGCCTGGGTTTGCTTGGCCCACTCCTCCTCCACCGGTTGGTAGTCCTGGAGGGCTATCGGTGAGCAGATCAGGGGGCCTACTAGTGCCTTTGGGGAGGTTGGGTCTCTCGCTGCGGCCTTAGCCACCTGGTCTGCTAACCAATTCCCTAGGGCCTCTTCTGTGTTAGCTTTCATGTGTCCTCAACAATGCATTACCGCCACTTGGGCCAGGCCCCAGACGGCCTCTAGGAGTCCGAGGATTTCTACTTTGTTCTTGATTTCCCTTCCCTCAGGGGTGAACAGTCCCCTTTCCCGGTAAATGGCCCCATGGATGTGGAGGGTAGCAAAGGCATACTTAGAATCTGTGTATATACTGACCTTCTTCCCCTTGGCTAGTTCTAAGGTCCTTATGAGTGTGAATAGTTCTGCCCTCTGTGCAGACCATCCAATCGGCAAGGATTTAGCTTCCAAGACCTGGTCTCTGGTGGTTCTGCATACCCCGTGGCTCGCTCTCCTTTTTCTGTTATATAACTACTTCCATCAGTATACAAGGTGAGGTCAACATGGAGTAGTGGGTGGTCTTTTAAGTCCGGCCTGCTAGCATATACCTGGTCAGTGACCTCTTGGCAATCATGGTCCAGTTCTCCCATCTCAGCAGGGAGGAAAGAGGTTGGGTTGATTCTCCTGGCTGCTTTGAGGTGTACTCTTGGGTTCTCCTGGAGTACTCCCTGGTATTGTGTAAGCTGAGGACTGGACAGCCACTGGTGCCCCTGGCCTTCCAGCAAGCTGTGGACCGCATGTGGCACATATAGGTTTATTTCTTGTCCCAAAGTGAGCTTGTCTGCCTGTTGTAGGAGGGTGACAGCTGCTGCTATAGCCCACAAGCAGGGAGGCCATCCTGTGGCGACATTGTCCAGCTGTTTCTAAAGATAAGCTGCTGGGCGCTGCCACAGTCCAATCTCTTATGCTAGTACCCGTAGGGCTACTTTTTCCTTCTCGTGGACATAGAGCGAGAAGGGCTTGCTGGGGTTAGGCAGTCCTAGGGCCAGTGCGCTCATCAAGAGTTCTTTTATTCTGCTGAAGGTGGCTTGTTGCTCCTCTTTCCAGTCGAACAGGGCTGTCTCTGGTCCCCTGAGCACCTGGTACAGTGGTTTTGCTATTGCAGCGAACCCCGGGATCCTGCCACTTTGGCAGAATCCTGCCACTCCCAGGAACTCCCGAAGTTGCTTTCTATTTTCCAGGGTCAGGAACTGACAGATGATGGCTCACCTCTCAACTCCTAGTGTCCTCTGCCCTTTGCTTATTCTGAAACCTAAATACCTAACCTCCTCCTGGCATATCTGTGCCTTTTTCCATGATACTTGACAGCTTCTGGCTGCTAGGAGTTGCAGTAGGGCCCATGTTCCTTCCCGGCATTCCTGGGGCCCTGCTCCGGCCAATAGCAGGTCATCTACATACTAGAGTAGGATGAGTTCAGGGTGTTTCTCAGAAAAGGGCATCAGGTCCCTGGCTAGCGCCTCACTGAATGTCATTGGGGAGTTCTTGAATCCTTGTGGCAGACGGGTCCATGTTAACTGAGTTTTGACCCCCATGCGAGGATCTTCCCATTCGAATGCAAAGAGAGGCTGGCTTACTGTGGCTACAGGTCTACAGAAGAAGGCGTCCTTCAAGTCCAAGCAAGTAAAATGAGAGACAGTCAGCGGCAGCTGGTTTAAAAGCGTATATGGGTTGGGCACGGTGGGGTGCAGGGTTTGGGTGGCTTCGTTGACAGCCCTGAGGTCCTGTACGGGGTGATATCCGGACCCGTCAGGCTTCTTCACAGGGAGAAGCGAGTGTTCCACTGCGACTGGCATGGGACTAGTGTGCCTTCGCGCAGATACTTTTCTAGGACATCCGCAATACCCTGTCGCACTTCCTTGGGCATGGGATGTTGGCGGAGGCAGCGAGGCTGGGCCCCTAGTTTCAATTCTACAATCACCGGGGGTCTACT
Organism: Anoura caudifer; assembly: GCA_004027475.1. Taxonomy (NCBI): domain Eukaryota; kingdom Metazoa; phylum Chordata; class Mammalia; order Chiroptera; family Phyllostomidae; genus Anoura; species Anoura caudifer. The sequence continues at coordinate 56,825 of PVKU01002183.1, forward strand.
TGGGGCCAACCCTGATGGATTGCCTTCGGCCCAGATGTTGGGAAACTCGTCCATGAGAGGGTCCTGTCCACTCGGTTTTTCTTCTACGTCCTTTTTGTGGATCCGATATTCCTCCTCTCAGGGCATGACAACTGCTACCAAACTGGAGTTTCCAGCTCGAGAGTGGCCTGCCCCATTGGGTGGAAGGCTACTTGGGCCGAAAGTTTACTCAGGAGGTCTCTCCCCAGCAGCGGGACGGGGCACTCAGGTAAGTATAGAAATTCATGGCGGACTTGGTGACCCCCTAATTCAATAGTCTGAGCCTGGCAGAATGTCTTTGGCGTGCTGGGTTATCCGGTGGCCCCAATTATGGATACTTCTTGGCCCGATGGCGGGGCTACTGGGGTTGTGACTACCGAGTGTTTGGCCCCGGTGTCTACCATGAAAGTCAATGTTTGGCTCCCAACCATGGCACGGACCATGGGCTCATGGGGGCCAAGTTTCATTGAGCCCGGTCCTTCTCATTCGGTGTCTAGCCCCACCAGGCTGAGAATGCCTGGGGCCGGCTGCGGCACCGGTTCCTCTTTCCGTTTGCAGTTCGGGCAGTCCCGCTTCCAATGTCCCCTTTCTTTGCAATAAGCGCACTGGTCCTTTTCTACTTTGAAATGGCCCTTTTGACTCCTCTTGTGTGCGTCTTTCTTGGGTGTTGTGAGAGCCGCTGCTAACAGTGCAGCTTTCCTTTTCTGCTCTTCTAGCATGGCGCCCTTTGCCGCCTCATCTCTATTGTTATAGACCTTGTTGGCAACTTCAATTAATTGGCTAATGTTCATGCCCGTGAAGCCCTCCAGCTTTTGGAGCTTCTTGAGGATGTCTGGCGCCACTTGGGTCGCATACTCCATGTTGATCATCCGCTGGCTGTTAGGGCTCTTGGGGTCGAATGGGGTATATATCCTATAGGCCTCTATCAGGCACTCTAGGAAATCTCCCAGACACTCATCTGCCCTTTGCATCATGCTGGAGACCTTCGCCATGTTAGTGGGCCTTCTGGCACCAGCTCGGACCCCTTGTAGAATAGCCTCACGGTACCGGTCAAGGGCAGCCCTCCCCTGCTCAGTGTTATGATCCCAATCCGGCTGGGTCTCTGGGGCTGCCACCCATGCGTACTGCTGCAGGTCAAGGGTGCCTGCTGGGGCATGGGTCTCTAAATACCGATGAGCCTCCTGTAGGATCTTGCACCTCTCCTCAATATTGAACAGAGTGAGCAGGAGTTGGCAGCAGTCATACCAGGTGGGCCAATGGATCTGCATTATGGACTCCATCAAGTCCATTAGGGCCTGGGGCTTCTCCGAATAGGAGGGTGTGTGGTGTTTCCAGTTGAGGAGGTCTGTGGGGTGGTGAATGGCTGGTAGTAGAAAACTGCCAGCCCCAGCTGGAGTGTCCCATCTGGAGCTACTTGTGGGGGACCCTGAGTCTCTCTTAGGGGCATCTGCAGGGGTAGGTTGTGTCTCAGGCAAGACGCTATCGGTGACTGTGCAGGTGCGAGAGGCCCCCCTCTTGCCTCCAGTGGCTGGGGAGAGACTGATGGCGGCGGGGTATCTGGTGCCGGTGGCGCTGTAGGTGGCCCCTGTACTTGGTAGGGTGGAGGAAAGGAGGGCATATCATCCTCTGGGTGGCCCTGATAGATAGGGTGTTTGGGGGTCTTTGCAATAAGAACCTGTGCTTGCGTATTTTGGTGGCCGGGCATCTGCAGCACATTTGGGCACCCTTCCTCCACCCGGATGCTCCTGCTTGTCTGGGGGTCATCTTGGCGCACTGTTGGAGCCACCTCGGCATGTCCTGTGCTAGTTCCTGCCACCTCTCTATGTAGACAAACTGGTCCAGGTGCCCTGGTTTCCCTGTGACTATCAGGTGAACTGCCCTAATGATACTCAAGTTAAGGGTGCCTTCAGGGGGCCAGCCTACCCCAAATGTGGGCCATTCGGACGTACAGAAAGTCTCAAGCTGACCTGGAGTCATCAAGGGGTCCTGCCCTCAAAACCAGTCAAAATTCTGGAGCATGCAGTCTAAAATGGTTGATGGACCGCTCCCCACATTTCCTCCCCTTACGGCGCAGACAAACAAAGGGTTTTAGGGTTCTCTCACTCACCCACCTGGCCTGTCCTCTCGCGAGGGACTTAGGTCAGTCTTGGATAAGGCTGCCCATGTAGCGATTCGGGTGATCCACCCAGCCGTTATGCCATATGACTGACCCAGGAACCCCAGGTTGGGGCTCACTCTTGCTCCGTAAGCTTTGCTTGTGGAGCCACAAACACATTCACTCTCTTTCACACACACAATTTCACAGAGTTTATTACTTTTCCCTCCCTGAGAAAGGGTCTGCCAGTCTGGGCCTTGTAGTTGCTCAGCCCAAATTCTCAGATTACTGATTACTGTGTCTGCCTGTTTGAGAGGTGATCAGCCTCTCCTTGGTCTCAGGTCTGGTCCCCGGGGCACTTACCGACCTGGCACCTCCTGGCAGTTCGTGGTCCATCTCTCCCCTTCTGCCCGGGTCTTAGAACAGTCGGGGATGGAGCCCGGGAACTCCCGTCCCAGGAAGCCCAAAATTACCGGGGCACGTGCTCCTTCACCAGTGACGGGGCTCCCCCGCCGAGCCCCCGCTTGCCTTCACCAGAGACAAAATGCTTGCTTCGCATGAGTTCATTTCCCAGTCAGGGAACCAAAATGTTACGGGAGAAAGAACTCACAATAAAGGAACATGAGCCTTTATTGTCACTCCCGGGCCCAGAGGAGGAAGTCTCCAAATTCTGAGCCCTGAACCTTGGCTGAGCAAGGCTTTTATAGCTCTCCAGACGCCCTATCCTACATGGCAGAAGCAGGAGGTACAGAAGCTGATGCGGAAGTTACTCTAGCATTGAGGTGTCCTTATTTGGTCTTAGCAGAAGCTGGGTGTACAGAAGCCAAAGCGGAAGTTAGCTGCCAGAGATTGGGGGTTGGGGAGGGTAGCTGCATGTAAAAATCACTGTGGAGGGGATGGAGCATGCAAGCCCCTGGAGCCAAAGGAGGCCAGGGGAGGCCCATAGAACCCTAAGCTGGGGAGGGGCCATGATTGATAGGCCAGACCTTGCAGGGCCCCCTAAGCAGTGATGGGGATCATAGTCCTTATCTAAGAGCAAAAAAGAAAACTTTGTGCGGAGGGTGATCTGTATAGACTCTCATTTCAAAAACAGATGGGCAGGAAGACTAAATAGGAGCTGTGGCCACAGGCAGCAGGGTTGGTGGCTTAGACCAGCATGAGGGATGTGGCAGTGGAGAGAAGTCCATGGGTGGTCAGAGAGGTGTTTAGGAGGTGACTTAGGTAGGCAGTGGTGGTGTGTTGGAATGAGGGGTAAAGAAAAGGTAGATGCCAAGGATAAGGTCTGGATGTTTGACTGAGGAACCAGAGGAACAGCAGTACCACTCACTGAGATCAAGGCAGCAGGACAAGTGGGCTCCTACAGAGCTCCACGAACTGGGATCTCAGACATGTAGAGTTTGAGGTGCCTTTGAGACATCAAGTAAAGAGGTCAGGTAGGCTAAACAGACCTGGCACTCTTAAAACCATAACTGGTACATTCTGTGTGACATTTAATGACAGAGTCCCTGCTGTAAGTGCAAAGAGATTTTTCTTCTGTATAAGACACAGTGCCTTCCTTTAACAAGTAAGCCTCATTTATGAGAGTAGATGAACACATGATACCGAGAGAAAACATCAGTCAGTGTGTGACTGATTATCAAAGATTCGGGTATGCTGGAGATGAGTGGAGAAGCTTCCTGGAGAAAGGGAGGCTCACCTGGGAGACACCTGGCCAGCTGAGTGACAAGTGGTAAGGAAGACAGCCATACAACCATGAGCAAGAGAAGAGAGGAGAAACACAGCGCTGCACTGGAGGTGGTGAGGTGGGAGACTGACTAGAGTGCAGTGCTCATGTTAGATGACATTGGGTCACAGAGTTCAGCCACTTAGAACAGAGATGTATTTGAAGGTGAGACGTGTTCTTTGAATTGTCAGCTTTCTATTTCATTGGCTTCTGGTCTTGCTAAAACAGTCAGTCATGGCAAATAGCAAACACAAGTTCAAATAACATGAAAATTGAGGTGTGTGGGTGCATTTGTTTTCATTGTGCAAGGCTTTAGGCAGTGTAGTACCTAATAGCCATTTTAGTAAAAATGATATTTTAAAAAAGATGTGAGGGCCCTAAAAGGAAATGATGGCTATTTCCATTCCTTCAGTCTTGGCTGTTGAGGGCAGCCGGTTGACCCTGTCATCTAACCTGGAGGCTCTGCAATGAGAGGGAGCAATTACTCACAGAGCCAGGGAAGATTGCAGAAATGACCTTCGAATTTAGGTTCACATGAAAAACTGTCTTCAGATTTGAATAAAGTATATCCATATAAGGAAGATGACTCATCCTAGGCTTTCTGCTCTGAGTTCCTGCCATGTCAGGCCTGCCCTCTTTCCTTACCTTCTTCAGGGTCAGAACCAGCGCTTGTCCTTGCAGAGCCTGTCAGGTCAGGTGCACACATGGGAGCACAGGGAGAGGGTGGCTGCTGGGCTGAGGTAGGCTTTCCTTCCAAATCTGCTGGAAAGAAGACCCAGTGCCCAGAGAATCAGCATCTTCCAGTTGTGTCTGTTTATTATGTCCAGGAAGATCATCCACAGGCAACTTGTGCAAAGGCAGCATTTATTTCTAATTTGTAACTGTCCATTTCTCTCAGTCTTAAGGAAAATTACTCTTGCAGAACCTGCAGAGTATTGTAGTTCAGGGACAGCCACTTTGGGACCCATTTAAAATAAGTTGACTTATACATTTTGGAGATCAGACCCTTGTCCAAGGTATGCTTTGCAAATATATTTTCCCATATGATTGGTTTCCCTTTCATTTTACTGCTCTTTTCTTTAGCCATGCAGAGCTTTTATTTTTGATGAGGTCCCATCTGTTTATTCTTTCCTTTATGTCCCTTGCTCTAAGGGACATATCAGTGAAAATATTGCTGAGTGGAATATCTGAGATTTTCCTGCCATTGTTCTCCTCTAGGACTCTTATGGTGTCACAATTTATATTTAAGTCTTTTATCCACCTTGAATTTATTTTTGTGTATGGTGTAAGTTGGTAGTCAAGTTTCTTTTTCTTTTCTTTTCTTTTTTTTTTTTTTTTTTGCATGTAGCTGTCCAGATCTCCCAACACCATTTGTTTAAGAGGCTATTTTTACTCCATTTTACACTTCTACCCCCTTTGTTAAATGCTAATTGACCATAGAGACTGTGGAAAATAGTATGGAATTTCTTCAGAAAACTAAAAATGGAACTGCTTTTTCACCCAGCAATACCACTGCTGGGATTATACCCTTAGAATCCAATTCAAAAGAACCTATGTATCACAATGTTCATAGCAGCATTATTTACAATAGCCAAGTGTTGGAAGCGACCTAAATGCCCATCAGTAAATGAGTGGATAAAAGACTGTGGTACATTTTTACACAATGGAATACTATGCAGCAGAAAGAAAGAAGGAACTCCTACCCTTTGTAACAGCATAGATGGAACTGGATAGCATTATGCTAAGTGGAAAAAGCCAAGCGGTAAAAGACAAATACCATATGATCTCACCTTTAAGTGGAACCTAATCAACAAAACAAACATGCAAGCAAAATATAACCAGAGACATTGAAATAAGGAACAAATCGACAGTAACCACAGGGAGGGGAGAGGGATAATTGGGGAAAGAGGGGAAGGGTCCTCAAGGAACCTGAATAAAAGACACATGGACAAAGCCAAAGGAGATAGGTTTGAGGGTGGGAGGCAGGGATGGGTGGAGTGGGGGGTTGTGATGGGGTGAAAATGAAGACAACTATACTTGAACAACTATAAAAAATAAATTAAAAAATAAAATAAGTTGACCTATATTTATTTTATATATAAGAGTAGAATTGCATTTTGAAGAATGCCTTTTTGCTAACAAATACTTTTTTGATGTGTCATAGTGAAATCCCCAAAGAAAAGGAGGGAAAAAAATTTGTGTGTAACCATAAAAATCCTCTTTGCATGATCATCTTTGTGAGAGGTAGACAACAAGGTGAAATTTTAGAGCCAAAACAATAATTCTCCTTTCCACCAGAAGAGACTTTCTCAGGCCCTGAAGACCCTATGTTCATTAGACTCCTGGTTTTATCTGAACATTCTATATAATCATGATTTATGCCCTCACTCAATGAAAGTATCAGCCTTGTTTTTTTGAAAATTTGTATTGATTTTTACAGAAAGAAACATCAATTCACTGCTCCACTTATCTATGCACTTATTGGTTGATTCCTGTATGTGCCCTGACTGGGGATCAAACCCACAACCTTAGTGTATTGGGGCAATACTCTAATCAGCTGAGCAAATATCAGCTCTTTGTAACCCAGGGGCTGGCCTATTGCATTCTGTCCAAAAGAAGATAGCTTTGGATGCAGAACTTTGCATGCACATTCTCATTCTGGATACTGTTTCAGCCTGTAGAGAGGCACCCCAGACAGGGGATGAACAGGAGCTTAATCCAAACTGAGTTCTGCATTCCTATGTCCATTAACAGACAGGATGAAATAAAGGTGTGAGATTTCCAAGAATGGTGTTCAGTCCTGAGAACAGCTTCGGTATGCAAGACCTATCCAGCCACAGCTGCTGACATTACTCCAGGTCCCTTACCATAGGTGGCCAAGAGCCTCCATAAGACATGATCTCATCTGCTCAACCCCCAAATCATTCAAACATGGCAGCTGTGGGCCTTGGACCCTTGCCAGCAATGGCCCTGGCCTTGCTCCTGTGTCCAGCCTGTCTTAATTCAAACCACTTAACCGTAGACCATCATTTCCATCAGAAAACAAACCACACTCCTGCTCAAGTACTGCTGGTGGCCTAATAACATCTAGCTGTAGTTTTAAAAATATGAGTAGGGTGGGGACTACCATATATATCAGTTTGTAACACTAGTGTTGGGACTGGATTTTAATCCCAGTCTCAGATTTATGCATTCATTACTTTTTCTTCTGGACCCATGGTATGCCAGAATTGATGCTGGGTGCCAACGCCTAGGAATGCACACAACCAACACAGGCTCCCAGGCTGCACTTTGTCAGTGAGAGACTTTAATGTACAGCCAGCACCTTAAAATCCTGCTAGGGATATTTGCAGCTATTCCTACAAAAACTAGTAACTCCCTTAGCCTGTCACAATGAGACATAGAGCACTCACCATTTGTGATGGGGTCACTGCTTCACTCTGAACATGTATTGACTGGAGCAGAGCACGTGGTCAGGCTGCCCTGCAAAGACCCCACACAGTCCCTATCCCCAGAGCCCAAAGTGGATTGTCCCTCAACATCACCAGCCTGTGTGGAATTGACCCCGTGTTGGGAAGACAACCAGATGGTGAGGTTGTAACTCATTCCAGGTCTGTCCTCAGCCCCAGTGTAGTTCCCTTAGTTGCTATTCAGGTTAGCACTGTGACAGGCTACCGTGAGTTGCTAGCATCACCAGTGAAAAAAATGAAGATGAGATCAGGAAGGTTGGCTTTTTTTCCACATTATCTTTTATAGTTTACCTGATTAATAATGTGGGTAAAATGAAATGCCACTTAATAAAATGCAGCTTGTCTTGATGCTCTCTAAACAGAGGAGTCCAGCAAAGTAGCATCTGGTTCCTTCCTTTGTAATTGTCTCAGGAAGATTACTGAGACGAAATTTTGTTCTTTAGGATCCAGAGTCTGTCTACACACCTAGAGCTTAGATCCAATACTTATTTATTTTGACTACCTAGTTATCAAAACTGTTAAAAGCTAACTTCATTTTTTATAATCATCAAAGTAAATTTTTATTTTAAAACTGAAAAATAAATAAGCCATCTTTGCAAGCATTGCACATTGGGGTAAACTACTAGGGAAATGTCTTATGACACATAGTTTGTGAATGACTTATGTTGAATTTTTACCTCTGATTAAAATTTGAGTTTTGTTTCATTGGTACATGATTTTATATGGGCACATTTTCAGCTTTTGTATCCATTTGAAATGAAAAAGACAGGTTCATATTTTGTCTCACTCTCTATAGTTTGCCCAAGGCTGTTGTCTTGCCCCTGGCAATATTTCCTCATGGAACTGCCATTAAAAGGGTCACTTGCATCCATCCACACCCTTGCTTTTTTTCATAGTAGCAATGATAATCTATAAATTAAGCTCAATAACTTCTCAGAGATGCTGTTACATTTTTCTTGCCTTTGTTCCCATAGAAGCTAATCTGGGTTGTTTTCTTCTTTTTAACTTAAAAATTTTTAATTAAATGTATTGGAGTAATATTAGGTAATGACATTATATAAATTTCAACTGTACAATTTTATAATATGATATCTGTATACTGCATTGTGTGCTCACCACCCAAAGTCTTGTCTCCTTCTGTCACCTTGTATTTGACCCCTTTACCCTCGTCATCCTCTCCCTCCCCTCATCCCCTCTAGTAATCAACATTTTGTTGTCTATATCTATGAGTCCATCTTTTTGTTTTGTTTATCTGTTGCTTGTTTTATATCCCACATACGAGTGAAATCATACAGACTTGTCCTTTTCCATCTGACTTATTTCACTTAGCACAATAGATCCATCCATGTTGTCACAAATGGCAGTATTTCATCTTTTTTATGGCTGAGTAGTATTCTGTTGTATACATGTACCACATTTTTATCTAGTCATCCATTGAAGGTCACTTGGGTTGTTTTCATCTTTTGACTATTGTAAATAATGCTGCAATGAGATCTGGGTTATTTTAATCACAGTGCCCTCTTACTGACAGAAAGGAGAAACCAAAGTTCATTTTAACAACACTCTTTTTTAGAAAAAATATAATGGGAAACCATTGGAAGGAAAGAAGAGGAAGGAATCATGAGACCCAAAACATTTGTATGGTCAAGGGTATATAATAGGATCAATTGTAGCTCATGGACAAATCATGAGTGCGTATGAGGTATTTGCATTGAGCCTGAAAAGGTGTTTTCAGGTCCCTGTTTGATTGAAGGTGTTGACTAGGAACAGAGCCACTGCCCATTGCTCCACCATATTACTCTTGACCTTTCTGACAAGCTGTCTATATTTACAGTTGGCCTCAGGTTCCATGGAAACCCAAAGGCTCTGTTAACCCTGAGTAGGTGTTCACAATATGGGTGCTGCCACTTTCCCTAGCCCTTTGCTGTGATGATGGTGGCAGGAATTCTATTCCAGTGAGGCCCCATGTGCAGTACACAGAGCATGGTTAGGTCTACTTCCTTAGGCCAGACGACTTCAGGGGAAACGTCTCAGATCGAGGGTGCCCTTGAGAGGTTTAGGGTCTTTTCTTCACGTTCTCTGTCATAGTGCATGTATGTGTTTACATTTAATTCTTTCCAATTTTTATTGTGGTAGAATATAGATATAATAAATAACAAAATAAATAAAATATAAACCGAGATTACCATTTTTAGGTGTACCAATCAGTTGCATTAAAAACATCCATATTGCTGTAAACTATCACCACCGTGTGTCTCCAGAACTTTTTCATCTTCCCAAACTTAACTCTATCTCTGTTAAAAAATAACTTCCTATCTCCCTCTCCCCCAGCCCTGGCTGCCACCATTCTGCTTCCTGTCCCTGTGAATTTGACAATTCTGGGTAACTCCTATGTGTGGAATCATACTGTGTGTCCTTTTGTGTGTCTGGTTGGTTTCGCTCAGCGTGATGCCCCATGTTCATCCATGCTGCATCAGTCTGAGATCTATGCAAAGGGCTGGGAAAACTGAACTGAAGCTACCACTGCAGGGACACACAGCCAACGTGAGTCCTCCACTCCCCCATGTCCTCTCTGGACTGCCCTGGCCTTCGGGAAATGAAGCAGGAATTTTTGTCAGGTATATTTAAGAATCCTTGACATCCGGTAAAATTCACCCTTTTTGGTATATATTTATTAATATATGAGTTTTGAGGCACTGATGTTTTGAAGTATTCCTAGCTGACCAACTGATAAGACTGATAAATGGATATATGAGGTTCCTAGACTAGTCACATTCATAAAGACAGAAAGTAGAATGGTGGCTGCTGGGGGCAAAGGGACAGAATTAATGTCTAATGGGGACAGGGTTTCAGCTTGGGGAGCTAAAAACATTCTGGAGATGGTGGTGGTTGTACAAACAATGTGAATGTGCTTAATGCCACTGAACTGTACACTTGCAAATGGTTTTAATTGTAATATCTGTGCAATTGTATGTGATACTTGGGAATCTGGATGTTTTAATCACAAGGAGAAAAGAAATGTGTTCCTTTTCCTGGGCTGAACTAGAGAACTCCACACACATGACAAGGTCACAGAAGCCCTTGAGGAAGCACGAACGCAAGGAGCATACCTGCACCACCTCTTCCTTCCAGGGCCAGCTGAGCAAAGTGGTGAAGGAGGCAGGCGAACACACTCAGACTCAAACCAAACCTACCAATGCCTTTTACTATCATTTTGATATGTTGCAGATTCTACTGATTCCTAGGATTTCCCAGAACACTCTTAGCAAACTTCTGTCTGGAAAATATCACAGACTCCAAAGACCACATACCCTTTGATTTTTCCTTCTCTGACAGTAATACCTGGCGTGACCTCCAGAAAACTTTATCTCTCAGTTTCCTGGATACCAAGTGGAACTGTTCCTTTGACAACTTTTACATTAGCTTCCTCTCCCAAGTGAACTCTTACTGACCTTATAACTTCCTAATTAACGTCAATGTGCCAGCCATTCTCCCATCAGCTATGCTTAGAATCTCCATGAGATGTTGAGTTCTTCCCTCCCTTCTCTTGTAGTCAGCCAGTCACCAAGACCCAGTAGCCACCTGGGGTAAAGAACCCAGTTCTTTTTTTTTTTAATTGTTGTTCAAGTACAGTTTTCTGCCTTTTACCCCCATCCCAGCCCACCCACCCAACCCTCCTCACCTCCCTCCCATTTCCACCACCCCTCTTGTTATTGTCCATGTGTCCTTTATACTTGAAGAACCCAGTTCTTGATTGACTATTAAAATGCACTCAGGATATGTTTCCATTTGATTTTTTTCCCACAAGGTCAATACCACAGTGAGCACATTTAGCTACTCAATAAATTCTTCCTGAATTTAATGTCATTAAAAAGGTAAATCTCATATCTGGCCAAGACAGAGGCAGAAGTAGATATACTTTGCCTCCTTGCACAGCCAAAAGAAGGACAACAACAAATTTAAAAACAAAAAGTAACTAGAACTGCCAGAAAATCAAACTGTATGAAAGTCCAACAACCAAGAAGTTAAAGAAGAAACATTCAACCAGACCAGTAGGAGGGGCAGAAATGGGGAGCCAGGGACAAGAGGATGCATGGCAGGCAAGGCAGCAGCTGGCAGACCAGGTGGTCCCACATTTGCATGCAGATAAACTGGGAGAAACAACTAGGGAGTGAGACAGATCAAGCAACCCAGGGTTCTAGTATGAGGAAATAAAGCCTCAAAACTTCTGACTGAAAAAACTTGTGGGTGTTAAGGCAGCAGGAGAAACTCCAAGCCTCACAGGAGAGTTTTTTGGAGAGTCCTGCAGGGTCCTAGAACATACACAAACCCATCCTCCTGGAATCAGCACCAGAAGGGCCCAATTTGTTTGCGGGTAGCAGATGAATTGACTGAAAGTGGGCTAAGAGCTGAGCAAGTGGCGTTGTTCCCTCTCGGACTCCTCCCCCACATGCAGTACCACAAAGCAGCAACATGGGTTGCCCTGCCCTGGTGAATACCTAAGGCTCTGCCTCATACTACATAACAGGCATGCTAAAATGAAGAAATATGGCCCAAATGAAAGAACAGATCAAAACTCCAGAAAAAATATGAATAAGCAATGAAGACACTGCCAACCTATCAGATGCAGAGTTCAAAACACTGGCAATCAGGATGCTCACAGAAATGGTTGAGTATGGTTGCAAGACAGAGGAAAAAATGAGGGCTATGAAAAGTGAAATAAAGAAAAATATACAGGGAGCAACAGTGAAGGGAAGAAAACCAGGACTCAAGTCAATGATTTGGAGAAGGAAGAAATAAACATTCAACTGGAACAGAATGAAGAAACAAGAATTCAAAACAATGACGAGAGGCTTAGGAACCTCCAGGACAACTTTAAGCACTCCAACGTCTGAATTGTAAGGGTGCCAGAAGGAGAAGAACAAGAGCAAGAAATTGAAAGCTTATTTGAACAAATAATGAAGGGAAACTTCCCAATCTGGCAAAGGAAATAGACTTCCAAGAAGCCCAGAGAGTCCCAAAGAAATTGGACCCAAGAAGGAACACACCAAGGCACATCATAATTAATTTGCCCAAGATTAAAGATAAAGAGAGAATTTTTTTTAATTATTTATTTTTAGGGAAGGGAGGGAGAAGAGAGGGAGAGAAACATCAATACGTGTGGTTACCTCTCGCACACCCCCTACTGGGGACCTGGCCAGCAACACAGGCATGTGCCCTGACTGGGAATCAAACTGGTGACCCTTTGGTTCACAGTCTGGCACTCAATCCACTCAGCCACACCAGCCAGGACTATTCTCTCTCTCTTTTTTAAAGATTTTATTTATTTATTTTTAGACAGAAGGGAAGGGAGAGAGAAAGGTGGAGAGAAACATCAACGTGTGGTTGCTTTTCATGTGCCCCACATCAGGGGCTTGGCCTGCAACCCAGGCATGTGCCCTGATTGGGAATCAAACCAGTGACCCTTTGTTTCACAGGTCAGTGCTCAATCCACTGAGCTACACCAGCCAGGGCTAAAGAGAGAACTTAAAAGCAGCAAGAGAAAAAGAGACAGTTACCTACAAAGGAGTTCCCATAAGACTATCAGCTGATTTCTCAAAGAAACCTTACAGGCAAGAAGGGACTAGAAAGAAGTATTTGAAGTCATGAAAGGCAGGGGACTACATCCAAGATTATTCTATCCAGCAAAGCTATCATTCACAATGGAAGGGCAGATAAAGTGCTTTCCAGATCAAGGTCATGTTAAAGATATTCATCATCACCAAGCTCTTATTATATGAAATGTTAAAGGGACTTACCTAAGAAATAGAAGAAGATCAAAAACTATGAACAGTAAAATGACTACAAACTTATAACTATCAACAACTGAACGTAAAAAAGAAAAACAAAAACTAAGCAAACAATAGAACAGGAACAGGATCATGTGGAGTATTATCAGTGGAGAGGGGGAGGGGAAGAATGGGTAGGAGGTACAAGGAATAAGAAGCATAATTGGTAGGCATAAAGTAGACAGGGGGAAGTTAAGAATAGTATAAGAAACAGAGAAGCCAAAGAACTTACATGTATGACCCATGGACATGAACTAAGGTGGCAGGGTGTGGGACTGCTAGAGGGCAAGGGGTGCATGGTATAGGGGGATAAAGAAGAGGAAAACTGTAATAGCATAATCAATAAAATATGCTTAAAAAAGAAAGAAAAAATAAAATAAAATAAAACCAATCTGATTTTAAAAAATGGGCAAATATGAATAGACATATAGACATGCATGGTCAACAGGTACATGTAAAAATGCTTAATATCACAACTAATCAGAGAAATGCAAATCAAAACCACAGTGAGATATCGCCTCACACTTGTCACAATAGCTATTACCAATAAATCAACAAACAAGTGTTGTCGAGGATGTGGAGAAGAGGGTACTCTCATGCACTGTTGGTGGGATTGAAAACTGGTGCAGCCACTCTGGTACACAAAAAATTAAAAATAGAACTACCCTATGATCCAGCAATTCCACTTCTGGGTATTTATCCAAAGAAAATAAAAATACTATCTCAAAAACATACATGCACTCTCATGTTCATTATAGCATTATTTACAATAGCCAAGCTGTGGAAGCTTATTGTTCATCAACAGACAAATGGGTAAAAAAATACGATATACCAGGTGGGCAAAGGTAGGTTTACAGTTGTAAGTATGCAAAACACAGAGTTTATTCTTGTATTGTTATTTATTAATTGTTCTATTATTTTCCATGTGAACAATTCTAAACCTACTTTTGCCTCACTCTGTATATGTGATATATACAAGTTCCTGAGTCCATATATCATATATACACATATATTAGAATATTATTTAGCCATAGAAAGAACGAAGTCTTGATATTTGTGACAGCCCTAGAACAGACCTCAAGACTGTCATGCTAAGTTAAATAAATCAGAGAAAGACAAATACGGTAGATCTCACTTATCTATGGAATCTAAAAAACAACTAAACAAAAAGAAAACACATAAAAGACCAAGCTAGCAGATACAGAGAATACATTGGTGGTTGGCAAACAGAGGCAGGAAATGGAGGGTGGGGATGAAATGGGTGAAATGGATCAAAAGGAAGAAACTTTCAGTTATAAAATAATTGAGTTATGGAGATGTAATGTAATGTATAGCATGGCAAGTATAGTTAATAATTCTGTATTCATATTTAAAGTTGCTGAGAGAGTAGATCTTAAAAGTCCTCCTCACAAGAAAAAAATTGTATCTATGAACAGTGACAGATGTTAACTAGATTTCCTGTGGTGGTCCTTTCACAGTACGTACAGATATCAAATCATGAGTTGTACACCAGAAAGTAAGATGATGTTATACATCAATTATACCTCAGTAAAAAAAAACAAAAAAAAAAAAAGAAGGGAAAAGAATGTTTGCAGCATTCATGTGTGGCAGGGCCAGGCTCTTTAATCAGGGTGGAGATCCATCCTTACCACCAGCCTACTAGGCTGGGCTGGACTGCAGCTTAGCAAACCCTTCTGGGATCCTGCTAGTTTTGCTTAAATGGCTATTTTAAGAAGACAAGAATACAGTGATCCCTCACCTATCTTGGGAGTTACATTCCAGAGACCCCCGCCATAGGTGAAAATCTACGAAGTAGCGTCATTGTATTTATTTTATTAATTATATATATTTTAAGGCTTTATAAACCCCTCCCACACTCCTATAAACCTTTCCCACTCTCTTATTAACCTTTCCCACACACTTATAAACACTTCATATGCTCTTAAACACTTTCTATACTCTTAAACCTATGTAATTTTAACAACATATAAAATTCTATATGGGTGCTAACCTGTGAAGTATACAGCCGTCCCTCGCTATATCGCGGTTCACTTATTGCGGCTTCTCTGTATCGCAGGTTCCCATGATATAGTGAACCGCGATGTAGCAAGGGACAAGCCACACACATACACAGTCCCCCCTTCACCCTTTGTGAACTTGTCTTAGCTTGAGCTCCTTAGAAGCAGAGTCTGAGACAGATCTCAGAGCACATGAATTACTGGAGAATTGTGCTCCAGGAAAACCCACAAGGGAGTAAGGGAAGCAGATAGGGCTGCTGGGGTCATGGCTGAGACTTACTGGAGAGCTCTTCCCCATCACCTGACAAATGGGCCACAGTCTTATTCTCAAGTGAGGAATATACTGTCTCTAAAATGCAAAGCTGCCCACCAAGGATTGTTGCTCTTTCCTAGTGTTAGGACCTGCGAGGCACAACAATTCATTCCTTACCTTGGAGGAAGTGCCTTGCCTCAGACCCCTGGACCCCTGAAAACTTGATTGATGTGCGAGGCCCCCTCTCTCAAGAAGAGTTTAGCACTCACCTCTGGAGCTGGTGTCTTACCAAGGCCTTCAGGTCACTTGCCAGCTTTTTGCTCATTCAGTTGGATCAACATGATTTCATCAATGTGGAGTACCAGCATGATACTCTGCGAATGTTCAGGTGGCCTATATTCCTTCAGACTTGACTATGACAGAAAGCAGAAGAGTTAGTGTGGCCCTGGGACAAGGTTCAATGAGTAACGTTCATCCCATGTGGGATTGACTGTTTTAGCCTCCTCTGTGGTTGGTATGGAGAAGAATCCATTTGCCAGCTTAATGGCCACATGGTGCACACCAGAGTCTGTGTTCAGCTGCTCTAGTAGAGAGTACCACGTTAGGTACATTGAGCCTGCTGTCTGGTCACTTCTGTGGTGGAACAGGCTCAATTCTCCTAACGTGGTACCTAACATTTTACTCTGATCCATTTGGTTTCTTCAGGGGCCACATGGAGAATTAATGGGGATGGATGAGGACCACCAGCCTTGCATCCTATAAGTCCTTGAGAGTGGCACTAACCTCTGCCATTTCCTCTAGGATACCACAGTGTTTGTCATTTACTGTCTTACCAGGGGTAGAAGGGACAGTTGCATGGACTGCTACTTGGCTTTCCTATTATTGATACAATAGTTGTTATTCTACAGGTAAAGGAACCAATGTGAGGGTTCTGCTAATGGCCAAGGACATCCATTCTGATAAGACTTTAGGAAATTAAGGGAATAATCACTGAGGTCTATGGACTCTGTAGCCCACTTTACTTTGAACCTGGGCCAGGACTCCATTTATTAACGATGCCCATGTGCTCTTGGTCTAACAGGGCATGTGTGATAGTACTTAGTACCACATACTGCGGACCAGTGTCTGCTACAGCCCTGTGTCCTACATCCCTCAGAAGGTTGTTCATACTTTATTTTGATTAATGTTTGATTGCCCTGATCTGTCATTGTCTCTTCAAAGCATCGCTGCTGCTTTACAACACAGGATAACTCTCTGGGGTGATTTATGTTCTAATCACCCCACAGAGTTGTCCTGTCTCAAGGGAAAGAGCTTTGGTGCCCCCACAGCTGTCAGTGACTGGCCCTTGCAGAGGCTGGGGAGTGCCATTCTCATACCTCACTAGCTTTTCTAAATCACCTCTAGAGTTTAAACCTAGATTTTAAACAGAATGAGGCAGGGATAAGGGCTGGTAGAAAAAACAGATGTGCTTTATCCTCTTCTCCTTAGAGCTGCACTCATGACAAAACAGAACAGGCAAGGAAAAAAGGATGGTGAATCACCAAACAGCACAAAATATGCTCAAAGTAGCATTTTGACCTAAATAACTAATAAACAGAAAAGCTAGGGCTCCTTCTGTCTTCCTGAAAGCCCCTTCTGGAGTCCCTACTCAACCCCAAATTGAGAGGTCACTGGAGACATGCTCAGTAATGACAATTTCTTTTTAAACAATTAAGTATAGTTATTAAGCCTCAAGAAGCTTTTCTTATTGTTTGTAAAATTACAGGGTTCCTGATCTTCTTTAGATACTGACCAATAAGTCTTCAATTGCCTCCCATGTTTCCAGGAAAATAAATTAATGTAGCATATGTTCAATGAAAGAGCAAAACCACCCATTTTTCTAGCACTGGGGAGTAATTTAATGTTCTTGGGGAATTTGTGACTCATTTCATTTGAATAATCAGCACTTATAATCATGTTAAGTATGTATGGCTTAAGCATTTTGATTTGCTTCTTATTGAAATAATTTTAAGAGAACCTACACAAAATTTTCAGCTTTAAATCATACTGACAACCTGTTCTTGACATCTTTATTGTCCCAATATAAGGGCTTTTAGATCCTTTATAAGCATCACAAGTTTTAAAATGAAAATGTCAGCTTCAACACTGTTTCTCATTTATCATAACAGAAACCCAAATTACACAGCAGAGCCCACCTGAAAGAGTTAGCTTCTGAAGTTCTGTATTTTAATCCTGCAGGGTATAAGTAACTGATTGATGCTTTCAGAAAAGGTCTGTTTAGTAACAGGAGAGCAGAACCACTGCCCCCTCAGGTTGGCCCTGGCAATGGACAGTGGCCAGCTACAGTGGGGTACAACACTGACCACAGTGTCCTTCTGACTGTGAGGTACTCCAAACATACCCCGAAGTACAAAAACTTACATCATGGCAACCATAAACTCAATATTTAAGTTTAATAAACTTAATATCTTGCCACATTTGCTTTAGATATTTTATTTCAAAACCAAAATATTTCAGGGAAGGTGAAGCTCCCTCTCTTTCTCCATGGTCTTAAGGCCAAGCCTCCCAAGAAGAAACCTACTCTGTGTTAACAATCTCTTGCTGTGTAACAAGTTGCCACAAAACATAGCAGCTAAAAACTATAGACCATTATTACCTCACACAGCTTCTGGTGTCAGTAGGCAGGAAAGACCCAGCTGGTAGTAGGATGTACAAGGATGTACAATTTTTGTACATGTAAGGGCTGTGAATTACTTTTGTGAACTGTTGGTTTCCCATTTCCTATTGGGTTTTGGTCCTTGGGCCTGCAATTTTGAAGAGTTTTGTCTGTGTTAGGGATATTAGCCCTTTATCTGTGATATGACACATGCTGCAAATGCTTTGTCCTAGCTGATCAGTGATCTTCTGACTATGCCTATGGTAGTTTTTACCATGCAAAGTTATACAAATTTTTATATACTCAAACTTAGTAGTTTTTTATTGCCTCGGTACTTTTAGTGTAGATAGTCTTTCTCACGCTACTGTTACAGAGAAACCCACTCTTTGATTTTCTTCAGTACTTTTCAATTTAGATCCCTGGTCCATTTGGAGTTTTTTGGGGGTATAGTATGAGATGTAGATCTAGCTTTATCTTTATCTGATGGCTACCCAGCACTACTTATTAATAAGTCTATCTTTATTCCAATTATTTGAGATGCCAGCTTTATCACATACTAAATTTCTGTGTGACCTGAGGCTTATTTCTGGGTTTCCAATTCTGTTCCACTGGTCTATAGTCATAGGACAGTGCCACAATGTTGGTCTGTTTTAATGTCTGATCAGTCTAGGTCCCCTACATAGATTTTCCTTTTTAGTATTTTCCTGGATATTTTTGCATATTTATCTTGTCTAATAAACTTTAGTATCAGTGTGTCTTAACTCCATAGAACAAAGGCTTGTTGGTATTTTAACAGAATTACATTAAATTTATCAATTAACTAAGTGAGAAGTATATCTTTATGATGTAACAAAAGATGCTTCCCATTCATCTTAAGTCTAGTTTTGTGTCTTTGTGGAATAATTTCAAGTTTTCCTCATATAAGTTTTGTATACTTTTTACAAGTTTATACCAACATATTTAATTTTCTCTGTTGCTGAATTTTGTAAGCAGGGTTTCTCTTCCATCATTTCTATAGTTATTGTTTGTTTGAATAAATGAAGACTATTGACTTGCCTATTAATTTTAGATCTTGCTGCTTACTGGGTTCTTATACTGTTGGAGTCAGTTTTGTCATTGACTTAGATTTTCTACAACCTTCCACTTAAATTATCTTATTGTGTAAAAATAGAGTTTTACTTTTTCTTTTCCAAATATTTTGCTGCTAATTAATTTCTCTTTTCTAATTACATTGGCCAATATTACTAGTACAGTGTTGAACAATAATGGAAATAAGAAGTATCCTTGTTTTGTACCTGATTTGACTGGAAATTCTTCATGTTTACACATTAAGTAAAATAATGGCTTTAGTACTAATTATTTTGTCATGTTAAGGTGTTTCATAGTGTTAAAAAATGTCCTTCAATTTCCGTTCCCTTGAGTGCTGTTAACAGGAATGGGTATTGAATTTTTGTCAAAGGCATATTCAGCATGTGTGGAAATGATCATATTTTTTATTCAATCTATCATTATTGATTTCTAATACTGAAACAACCTTAAATTGCTAGGATAAATACTAACTGGTCACGGTGTGTTATTTTCTTCATGTGGTGTTGGACTCTGTTTGCTAATATTTTATTTAGTCCTTTTGCATCAGTATTCACAAGCAGCAATGGTCTACAGTTTTCTTTTTTTTCTACTTTTTATGGAGAGTCTTTATCAGGTTTAGCTCTCAAAATTAGGTTATACTCAATTTATTAAAAGAATTAGGATATTTTTCTTTAATTTTGTATTAGTATTTTGTACTAGTTTTCTATTTGCTGCTGTAACAAAGCACTATAAACTTAGTGGCTTAACACAAACGATCTTATTATCTAGTATTTGTGGAAGTCACAAGTCCACATTGGGTCTCACTGAGCTAAAATCAAGATATTGGCAGGCTGTGTTCATTTCTAGAGACTCTAAGGGGAATTTTTTTTTTCCTTTTCCAGCTTCTAGACACCATCTCTATTCCTTGGTTCATGGCTTCTTTTCATCTTTAAAGCCAACAATGGTCCAGTTTTTCTTTTATCACATCTTTCTGACACAGACTCTCCTTTCCTCTTGCACGTTTAAAGACACTGGGCCCTCCCAGATAATCTAGGATCATCTCCCCATCTTAAGCAGCCTTAATTCTACCTGAAACCTTCATTCTTCTTTGCTATGTAACCTAACATACCCATAGGTTCTGAGGATTCAAACATAGACACATTTCAGGGAAAGGGAGGCATGATTCTCCCTGCCAGAATCTCCAATGTCCCAGAGTTATTTGTAGGACACTGGAACTATCTCATCTTCATAGGCTTAGTAGAAGAGACCATGGCAAAAATATCTGAGCTTGATGCTTTTTTCTGGGTGGTTGTTCTTTAGTAATTGTCTCAATATCTTCTGTGGAAATTTGTTTAAACGTTCTCTCTCTGATAGAATCAATTTAGGTAATTTTTTAAAGAAAATTTTCCATTTAATATAGGATTTTAAATTTATTTGTATAGAGCTTTGCAATGTAGCCTCTTATGATTTTTAATTCTTTTTTAAGTTTCCCTCTTGTCATTTCCTGTTTTGTTTGTTTTGCTTTCTCTCTTTTTTCTTGTTTAAATTAGCTAGTGGTTTGCTATTTTTTGGTTAAGTTTTTCTCAATTAAGATGTGTTTGGAGATATAGACATAGGTAGATTCTGTCATCTTCTTTCTCTTTTTTAAAATCTTTACAGTATCTATAGAATAGCACTCCTCTTTCTTTAAGACATTTGTTGCCCTTCAGTCATTTATCCATTAACCTGATAAATATCTATCCAGTTCTGCTCTGTGCTGGGCACTGTGCAATGTAGAGAATGCTGCAGGGAGAGAACCATCAAAATGCCAACCTACTGTGAATACATTCTAGTGGAAGGAGATGAACAACAAACAGGCAGGTTATGGTAGGTACCTTAGAGAAGAAAAAAAAAATCAGGAAAAAAGGTACAGGGAATATTGGGGTAGGTGAGGCTGTGTTGTGAATTTACATAGAGTAGTTATGGAATGCTTCCTGGTGGCATGACAGTGGTTAGAGGGCAAGGCATGGCAATCTGGGGAAAGGGTATTCCAGGCACAAGGATCAGTGAGAACAAAATGCCTCAGGTGGGAAAATGCATGTGGTGTTGGAAGTACAGGAAGAATGCATGGCTGGGTGTGGTCAGTGATGGGGAGAACACTGATGAGATTGGAGAGGTCATAGAAGATCAATTTATGAAGGGCCATTGAAAAGGCTTTGGCTTTCATTCTGGGTAAGAAGAGAAATCACTGGAGGATAAAGGATAGGGGAAAGATGGACTCTGGCTTTTTTAAAACAAAATTTCCCCCAGTCTAATTGGTTGAGAATAGACTGCAGGGAGGGGCAAGGGTAGATATAGGAACATCAATTGGAAGGCTGTTGCCCAAATCCAAATGAAATAGGATGTCAGCTTAGACCAGGATACTTAAAGCAGAGGTGTAAGAAGTGGTCAGATTATATTTTTAAGGTGGAATTGACTGGATTAGCTGCTGGACTGTGTATAGGATTATAATTTAAAATATTATTTTCAAAGAACTATGGTCACCTTCACTGTAAAGTGCAGTTTTTTGCAAATGTCAGATGTATTCACTAGTTGTGGGACACCTACCATTTCCTTCCCTGAAGTGGTAGCATAGTTAGGAATTTGGGCATGTGGTGCAGAATGAAAGCTGTGTGGAATTGTTGGTTTGACTCTATGTGGCAATATAGAGTGAGCCTCACTAGCAATTGATAACCCCTTACAGTTGGGAAGGATATCCAGACTCTTCCAATCGGTAGAAAAGAGAAAAAGGGAGAAATGGTAAAGTGGTGGTGAGAGTTGGCTTTCTATCACTCTTATAGAGATAATGGTGGAAAGCACCCCCCCCCCTTAAATTCTGATGCTTTTTCAGATCTCCCAATCAAAAGAAAAGTTCAGGTGGGCATCTGATGCGGACTCTGACCAGCGGAGTCCGTGTGTTGCAGATGCGATGAAGAAATTCACATGGACTGCAGAAGTCCTGTGCAGAAAAGGGATAGCATAGCCACTCTCTGTGTGAGAGAGGGCACTGACCCTTGCCTGGACAGGCTTTTATTGCTTTTCTGGGAGCATTACCTCAAGCAAGGTGTTCATTCATCATTGTCAGGCAGTAAGGATCAAACTATTGTTAACATACAAAGAACTATGAGGGCTTATTCTGAGTCAGGATCAGTTAGCTAAAAGGCCATAAAACTTTGGGAAATAAACTCATTTTATGCTTAGACTCTTACCATAAAATTGAGGACATTTTTAGCAAAGCAGGTTCCACAGGATTTTATGCATTCTTTCTTAGGCCTGATCCCCCTGGGAAACCACCTATGCCTGCCCAGGGCTGCACCACCCTCCAGCACTGTTTCAGGCTTAAGTCACATAGCGGAAGTAAGGCAGCCAAGAGATTAGGAGACTCCTTGTAGACAGAATGAGGACTCAGACTGTGTCAAACCTGAGGGGCAAGGGTCCATCACCCCCTTTTTCTGTAGTCCCTCAAGTCCTTCTCTGGATGCCCCTTCGTGACCATGCCTGTCTTAGGTCATCCCTCCCTTGAGGAATCTTACCTGTCATTGGCTAACCAGTCATCCACCAGGGCCAAGCAGGGTGAAGTAAAAGGGGGCAGAGGCTGCACCCCTGCCAGGAAGATAAGCTTTGTCTCCTTAGTGGCTTATGGTCACAAGGTCTCTTTACTCAGCCTTAGCCATGGGGGTTACAGCTTCTGAAACCAGGCAGGGCAGTTCCCAACAGGTGTCAGAGCAGTTTCTCCATCTTGCTGGGCAATGTGTATGCATTCAGGCCCAAGAATTTCTGTCCCTCAGGGGTTTTAAATACTCTGTAAATGTTAGAATGACCATTGTGTTGTTGCATATTTGCAGGGTTTCTATTTCCTGAAGTTCTTCAACTTTAACTAGGGTAAGTCCACTTACCATGAATGTATTTATTTAACATTTACTGCTACTATGTGCCTAGCACTGTGCTAAGCGATAAGAATATAGGGAGATGTGGTTACTGCTTTCATGAAAGACAGACATTATACAAAGAAATCACATGACGACCCTGACCAGTATGGCTCAGTTTGTTGGGCGTTGTCCCACAAAGCAAATGACCACTGGTTCAATCCCCACCCAGGGCACTTGCCCAGATTATGGTTTGGTCCCTGATCAAGGCACATACGAGAGGTAACCAATTGATGTTTCTCTTACAGTGTTTCACTCCCTTTCTCCACTTCCTTTCTCTGTAAAAGTAAATAAAATCTTTTTAAAAAATCACACGGCTATTTAATTACCATGGTAAGAAACAGTACAGAAAAGGAGTAGACGTTTCAGGGAGAACCTTGACCTGTTGGAGGAGTTAAGGGCTGGTCTTACGAAAGTTAAGAAGCCATATGCTGAGATCAGTGATGTGTTACTCCCATTTCTGCTATGACCCCAGTCTGTTCTTGGGAGACTGCTGCTTCACCATGGGATAGTAGGGAGGATTAGGGCACTGGATGGGATACCTAGTGAGGCATGGACACCATGCCAGTGTCCTTATCCTTTCTTCCTTTCTTTATAATGACAGTCACATTGTTGATTGATTTGGCTGTGGCCCATGTGATCATCCTCCTCATCTAATATACGTTGGATGGCCAGATGCACCTTGGAGCTTCTCCAAGTGCTGCCCATCTCTGTGTCTGAGTCTTCCTGCCAGTTGTCCAATCTTGTCCAAGCTATTTACCCAGCTGATAAAGATCGTTGTGAATTTCACTTCTCTTATGAGAGCAGTCAATTCTTCTGAATACGGCACAGAGACTTAAAGGTGATACCTACCTACAATCATCCTCCTCATTGACCTAAAATGAAAAAAATAAATAAAAGTACTGTCAAAGATTAACAAACTACAAAAAAGGTTGTCCTACTTAAGTAGCAACCTTTTACTTGGGTATTACAGAAAAGTGGTATTTTTATGGTTCTCTTATGGCAAGTATCTGAGAATAGAATAGTACACATGTCATTTGTTTTATTCCCTGAATATTTTAACTCTTGGTGATCACATCGGAGATGTTTTAGAACACCTATTGTCTGTGTGCAGCTCGCTGTAGCCACCAATCACTTCCAGTTTAAAGATTTCTGCTTCATATTTTCCCTTTCCAGCCCATTCCCACCTCACTAAAATCTCCAGGTGGATCCTATTTGGTAAGAGCTACACATATTTTCCAGGTGATCCCCTTGGCTGAACTCAAGTACAAGACCTCCAGCTCCTGCTTCAGGTGCATGGGAAAAGGTGCCCGGAGGACACGCTCATGAGAAACACATGGTTGCCCTGACAATCTGCGAGTGGCTCTCTTGTGATCATTTTTCCTGGCTTTCTCTTGAAATAAATGGTGAAACATCAATAGTTATCTTTTTGACCTTCTTCAAATAGCCCCTTGGCTCATGAACTATGCAAAACACAAAGTTCCCCTGCAGAGAGGCCACAGTTACCTGTTTCGACTCCTCTGAGAGTCCGTCCCTCATCACCTCAGGGAATGGCCACTGGGGCCTGTTTGTAAGGCAGCCACTCCTGTCATGCATGTGACAGTGAGTGAGGCACTGCCAGGGGGCTGTGAGCACCGGGGGAAACAGATGTAAACCATTATCATTACTTAGAGCAGAATGTCATTAGCAAGAACAATTATACAGATGACAGGATATCACAGAAAAAGGAGAAAACTCACTCTGAACGGGAGGGTCAGGCAAAGCAGGTGAAGTGATGCTAACAGAAATGGATGGGTCCAGCTTGAGCAGGAGGAGACTGGAGTCTGACGAGCGTGATTGGGGGTCGGGGGTGGGGGAGGAATTCCAAGTTGGAGGAAGACAAAGAAACAAATAATAACATCGAACATTTGAACATTGGCTTACACACATGGCTTCTACCATGTCGGTTTAAGGTGTTTGTGCGTTGGTTTGTGAAGGTACAGTAAAAACAACAAACAGTCAAGGCTCTGATTCCAAGATCTGAAAATGTGGAGCAATTTCATCTGTATGTTTGAATTTCCCTTTACATTTTCATATGTTGAGATTCATCATCCAGATTATAAACTGACAAATTTACAATTACGTAGGACTGACAGATAAAAATGTTCAATGACTATAACGTAAGTAGCGAGCACAGTGACCAAGGAAACCAGCTTCTGAGTCACATCTGAGTCCCAGGCCCTACTCGATCATTTCCTAGCTCTGTGCATACAGGTTATGCAACCTTCGAGCCTGTTTTCTCACCTGCAAAATGGGGTGGTAATAGGGCTTATTTCACACTATTTTGTGAGAGTTACTAGAGATACTGCATGCAAGACCTCAGCACAGTGCCTGGCATCTGTTAATGACCCAATAATGTCCCCTATTAGTCATTGCTCCAAAACATATAATGTTATAATGCTTTTTCTGAGGAGGTATACCAATAGACCTTCACATAACTTCTAAATGCCCATTCCTCCTCCAATGCAATAAAATATGCCAGGAATAAAAACCATCTCAACCTTTTAAAAACATTAGGAACCAAAATGTCCCAGATTTCATCAGCCTATGAGGTCACAGCTACCTTTTTTTTGCCAAATCACAATAGTCTAAACCCTACCCTTATATGCTGTCAAGAAGTTCAGTTCTGTTTGGTTTTGTTTTCTCAAATATCCAAGCACTTTAGGGACTCCTTAGAAAATGCTTATGTCAGAAGGTACCTTCCCACCTAAGCCTTGGCTTGCTACCATTTTAGAGAATCCAGTTTGTGTCTCTCAGAGTGAGCTTCACTGAGCATTTTTTCACTTCTAAAGGCTCCAGAGAAGGAGCTGCTATTTTCTCACTCCATCCTAAGGCTCCATCCTGAGTTTTTCAGTGGCCTCTTCCAAAGATGTTTTGTCAGTGGGAAGGCTCACTTCCTTCAAGGGACTTCTCACCCCTACCAGGTAGCCCTCAAAAAACAGCAAACCACCCTAGATTGTGGTATCTAATTTCCATTCTCAATTAGAAGTAACCAAAGCTCCTGAAGGGGAAGGCTAGTCCTAGATCTGTAGCAAGAAATATTCAAAAGGAGCCCAGGATACTGTGTTGTGTCAGAAAGCACAGGAGGTGGGCTGATGAGTTGCGTCGAAAGGACACAGAGACCAACAAGAAGGCACTTTCATTGGCCAAAGCTGAAATAAACTGAGCATCTAAAAAGAACAATAAATGCAATTGATTAAAATACATTGTGCATATTAACTTAAAACATGAGATCATGCTGATGTTTTGAAAAAGTAAGAGAGCAAACAACTTCATTTGATACCATTGCTACACCAAGTCATTTACTCAGAAAACTGGCACTTAAAAGGAAAGGACTAAGCATTTATCCCATCTTTCCTGTATACACAGTATTGCAAGGAACTGACATCACCATAGTTGATAATGAAAAATTCCTTCTTATATAAAAATTCCAGCTCATAAATGCAAAAGGATGATGGAATCAGAACATCATGTTGTAACTCCCAATGCAGTCATTGACTCTGGTAATAAGCATTAACAAATGAAGTCGTTAGAAGAAAGGGTGATGGGGAAATTTATGCTGCAGGAGATGAGGCTATCACAGCTGACCCACTGCAGCATCACTAAGAGGGGAACACCCAGACATCCATTCCTCCTGCTGTGATGCAATGTGGTGCCCACACATTACATCTGAGGTGTTGTCGCCAAAATACATTGAGCCTGAGTCTCATCTGGCCTCAAGGACTAAATTTCACTTTTAGGGCTGTAGGAAAAAGTGAAATTACACGACAAGGAAGCAAAGAGGCAAATCCAGGTGAGTGCAGGACATTCTCCAAGCCAGCTCACTCAGTTTCTGAGTAAGTCAGAGGCTGGCAGTGCAGGTGGGGGCTGAAGGGAAGGGGTGAGCACTGCTGTTGATAAAAGAGGCTCAAGAGATTTAACATCTAATGTGATATGTGGACCTAGTTTGAGTCCTGATTCAAGAAAACTAACAGTATGATAGGAATGCAAACTGGTGCGGCCACTGTGCAAAACAGTATGGAGGTCTCTCAAAAAATTAAAAATGGAATGACCTTCTGACTCAGCAATTCCACTTCTGTGTATAAAGCCAAAGAAACCTGGAACATTAATTCAAAAGATTGTGTGCACCCCTATGTTTATTGCAGCTTTAGAAAGCAACCCAAGTGCCCATAAATAGACAAGTGACTATAACAGATTTACACAAATCTGTTACATTTATACAAATGGCATACCACTCAGCCATTAAAAAGAATGAAATGTTAATATTTGTGAAAGTATGGATGGATGTAGAGGATATTATTCTAAGTGAAGTAAGTTGAAAGACAAATACCATATGATTTCACTTATATGTGGCATCTAAAGAACCAAATAAATGAACAAACAATGAAACAGACTCATGGGTACAGAGATCAGATGAATGGTTGCCAGAGGGGAGGGAGGTCAGGGGGCGAGGCCAAAAAGCTGAAGGGATTAAGAAGTACAACCTGGTAGTTACCTAATAGTCATGGGGATGTAAGGTGCAGCATAGAGAATACAGTCAATGATATTGTGGTAACTATGTATGATGTCAGGTGAGTACTAGAAATATTGGGGGAACACTTTGTAAGGCATATGATTATCAAACTATTATACTATATACCTGAACTAATACAAAATCATTTTGAATTCCAAGCTATAATTGGAAAAAATATATGTGCATGCTAAAAAAAAAGCAAGAAGTTTTTTTTTTTTTATGTGGGTGCTTTCAAACCTTGAAATAAATATAATCATTTACATCATTTGCTGTATATGCAAAGAAATGTACTGTTTCCTAGCAGTCTGATTTCTGACCACTATTTATGGTTTCATATTTTAAATTAACCTTGGTACTTAGCAACTGAAAACTTATGTTATATTAATAAGATCATCATATAGAAATATGAAAGAATAATTTTCTTTCAGAAACCAGGAAAATTTTGTTTTGGACTAGGTATTAGGTGCCAAGAAAATATTGTCATTTTGTTCAATGTTTAAATGGCATTGTGGTTATATAAAAATGTTCATGCCTTGACTGGGTGGCTCAGTTGGTTGGAGCATCATGCTGTACACCAAAAAGCTGCAGGTTCAGTTCCTGGTCAGGACACATACCTAGGTTTTGGGTTCTCTCTCCAGTTAGGGTGTGTATAGGAGTCAACCAATTGATGTTTCTCTCTCACATTGATGTCTTTCTCTCCTTCCCTCTCTCTTGCTCTCTCTCTCTCACTCTCTCTTTCTCATTTCTTCTCTCTCTAAAATTGATTAACATACAAGATCTTTCCAGAAAGTATCCAGCCATGCAATATGAAAAATGGAGACATTTATTGAAGAACATACAAGATACAAGAAACATTGTACATAGGGCAGCGATGCCTGAGTCCCCTTCAAAGTAGGCACCTCGGGACCTCACACTTTTCCGAATTGCCATCAGCTAACCTATCGTATTTTCCTGAATCTCATCTAAGTCTGAAATCCCTTCCCTTTCAATAAGGTGATTTTAGTTTTGGGAAAAGCCAGAAGTCACAGGGCACCAAATCTGGGCTGTAGGGTGACCAAGTCACCTGGGTGATTTGATGTTTCACCAAAAGACTCTGAATGCAATGCGATGCATGAGCAGGCACGCTGTCATGATGAAGCTGCCAATCACCAGTTGCCCAGAGCTGCAGTTTTCTGAATCATCTGACTAGTTTCCGTGGAGCAATGTTCAAGCTTAAAGCAAAATTTAGTGCAGATTCATTGCTCTACTCACTCAGTCATTTTGAATGCTATGGCCACGCAGTTCACATGCTCATTCAACAGCATCTACTGCCCCCACTGGCTAGTACAGTGAAGTCGTCATTGTTCACACATGTACATTCCAACCCACTCTTGTTGGCCACCAGGTTACGTCGAGGCCAGGCAAACCATTCTCCTTATATTAACAATGAGTGGACTTTTTCTGGACAGATCTCATATCCTCGGCTGAGGATTTAAAAAAATGGTCATGATTTTCAGCAATGCATACTAAAGTACGTAGGGCTTTGCTTTCAAATACTTTAACAAATTAAAAAAGGAAAGTGACAAGCAAAAATAAAGTGACAAAACCTTGATAATCGTTGAATCTGGGTAATGGGTGCATGAAAGAAAGAGTAAAAAAGGGACAGGAGAAACACATGTGCCAAAATCTTTCTTTTAAATTTTAATTGTTGTTCTTGTACAGTTTTCTTTTACTCCCTTCCCAGCAAACTGCCCCAGCCCTCCCCACCTCCCTCTCCAGAATCTTGATAACTGTTGAAACTGGAAATGTGTGTACAAAAGTCCTTTGTATTTATCCCTCTACTTTTGAGTATGTTTAAAGTTGTTTTAAAATATAAAGAAAACAGGCATGGCACAACCCGAGGACATTGGTACATTTCTCAAAATCTGGGTTATTTGCACTCAGGGTGTTGCACCACATGTGCCGAGATTTCTGCAATGCTGTCTGGGTGGACTGAGCCAACACTGGTCCTGCGCCCCATAGTTAGTTCCGTCTGTGCGCAGGCAGAAAGGCTGAACGTCATCTTTCTCTGGGCAGCCTCCCCAACCTCAGCCTAATCAGTGGGGAACTGCACGAGCAAGCACTCTCATACATCGTCCAAGAATAAGCAGTAGTTTTCTAGTACAGTGCAATCTAAATCCAAATGTAGAAACAGTTGTGTATAAGGTTACCCTGGGGCCTCCCCACTCCACTGGCTCCGCCCACCGCAGGGGCTTGACTTCGTGGTAATGTAGTCTATTGTTCAGGGACTGTGTGCCTCCAGGGGAATGCAAGCCACCCCATTTTCATTTTTAATTGTGATGAAATACACATGACCAAAAAATGTAGCAATTTAACCATTCATCCCAGTGTCTCGTTCAGTAGCATTTAGTACATTCACATTATTGTGTAACTAATCTCTAGACTTCTTTTTAGCTTGCAAAACAGAAACGGCCCATTAAACAACAGCTCTCCATTCCCACCCCTCCCCCTAGCACCTGGCACACAGTGCCACCATACTGCTTTCCGTCTCCATAAATTTGACTACTACCTCCTATCAGTGGAATCACACAGTATCGTTTTGTGACTGATCTATTTTACTCAGCATAATGTCCTCAAGGTTCATCCATGTTGTAGCATGTGCCGGAGGGTTTTTTTGTTTGTTTGTTTGTTTGAAGACTGAATGCTATTCCATCATATGGAAAGACCACCTTTTGTCTGCCTGTTCTCTGTCGATGGACACTTTGGTTGCTTCTACCTTTTGCCTATTGTAATGCTGCTGTGAACATGGGTGAAAAGGGCACTGCTTCTTGCAATACAAATGTTTGTGTCCCACTGCTTCAAAAGTGTTCAGAACAGTTCTCAGACCAGGTTCAAGCTCCAGATACTGTGAGCCTCCCAGCCTCAGGGAGGTCTGACCAAGCTCATGGCTGAGGAGGGCAAGCCTATGTGAACAGGCACTGGTTGTTGCCTTCTCCCTGGTACACTTTGTTTTAAAACAATAAAAATAGTAAGTTCTGGCAAGAGGGTAAAAATTGGAAACTCAGTCCCTCATTCCCTAAGCCATGGTTTCTGTTACACGGAAGGTGTGTAGCTTTCCAAAAGCTTTATTCGAGATACACACAAATGTATGTATGAATATAGTTTTGCTCTGTGCTTTATTACAGTTTCTCTCTCAACAGTGTGTCACCTTTCCATGCGGTGGGAAGGTGTTGCCTATCTGGAGTATTTTCCACTCCTATGCTGTTACAAATGATGCTAAATTGGGTGTCCTCACAAATACACCTTTGCACATTTTTGTGAGTGTTGCAGGACAGAAGTGGAAATGAGGGCTCAAAGTGTGGGTACAGTTAAAATGCTGACAGCCATGTAGCACCCCTAATGGACTATGATAATTTACCTGTTAGTTTAAAAGAAAGATTTGAGTTTATTATTTCAAGCTTAGGGCAAACATTCCTCTCTGGTCTGATCTGATCACCAAGTACCCTTGCCCTCTTTACAAGCAAGTCTAAACAGCTTGCGCTACTTAATTAAAATCTGCTTGGAAAATCTCAGGCTAGTAAAATTATATAACTTTAACAACTGTTGTCTGTTTATAATTTTAGGCAAATTTAATGGGTGAAAATGTAGTTGTATGTTTCTGCAAATGATACATTTCAGGATTTCTCCTTTGAAGTATCAGGAAATACAAAGTTAATCTTGTAAATATTCAAATCTTTTACTTTCAGGATTACACAAATGTATATTTGAAATGCCATGTACCTTTCGAAGAAATAAAGAAATAAACCTTTGCTCCCTACCCCTTCCCCTTTTTCCTGTCAACTGTTTGCAAAATTACAAATTGCCCAGAAAAAATCAAGTCCTCTAAGGCTTTTACGTTGATACGCCCAGGGTGGGTATCTATCTGCCCCCAAACCCAAGTTTAATTACTTAAGCCACTAGAAAGGTTTGTGAATGTCTGCCTAGGCAAGCAATTTCACAACTGTATTTGAAATATAAAGATTTCATCAAATAAGGCAAAAATTGCACACAAATTTGAAAACCACCGATTGGTGGTCCCCAGAGACAACCAATACCCTGAGAGGAGGAGTTACAGGAGAGGAAAAGCCAGATATATATATTACGTCTGTACGTTTACTTCTCAGGAAAACAGAGCGCCCACGTCTCAACAGAGCCGAGCGCGTTAGCCCTCCCCGCGGTCTCGGAGCCGAGCACCCGTGGTCGCCAGGCTCTCCTTTTGTGTCCCCGCGCGCTCTCCGGGCGCGTCTGCGTGGTGCAGGGCGCGTCAGCGCAAGGGCGGGGCTGGAGGCCGCCTTCCACCCCCCGCCCCGCCCTACGCAACCCCTCTGCTTTCGGGCGGCGGGCTAACCTCTCAGAAGATGGCAATAGGTATATGCCCGATTGTTATGCGATTGTTGATTCACCTCGCTCTGAGGATTCCGTTGGCAAAGTGATACCCCCTCCCCCGTCCCCTCCCATCTTGGCTCCCGCCCTGCTGCTTGCAGCAGGATCCCAGCGCTGGCGCTCGGCGCCCCTCCTCCTCCTCCTGTTCCTCTGGCTCCGGGATTCCTTAAGTTATTAGGAGAAATAAGGTAGCCAAGGGGAGGGGACCACATGGAAGTTGTGACAGCTCCCAGCGGCGCGCCCCTTTCTTCTGAGCCAGTACCTCGCCTTAGGAATTACCACTGACACGTTGAATGAAGGAAGTCCCCGTGTCAGCCAACCTGCCGGGATGGGCCACTGCTGCTGCAAGCCTTATATCTGCCTTCAGTGCCTGGACAAGACGGTACTTTGCCTTCCCTCTCTCTCCTTCCCTCTCCTCCTTTGAAAGGCCAGAGAGAAAGCCAGAGCCGCCACCTCTGTCCCTCTCCCTAGCCTGTGTGTGTGTGCGCTTTGTTGATCCGCGGGAGGCTGCCTTCTGGTTCCAAAGTGCTGGTCTCATCCACTCTGCAGAGCCTTACATAATTCTTGTTCCTGCAGTCTCAGATGTAACTGTTGCATTTCCTTGAAACAGTTCGGCTCTGCTCGAACAGCTTGAAATCCAAGCTGCCAAGAAATCCCTGGAATGTTCTCAATGCATTTTAATATACCTGTGAAACCTAAAATGTTCTAGTGGGGAATTTAGATTAGCTAGACATGTTTTTCTCCGCCAACTGCTAACTTTGAAAGTTTACCACTTTTTTGCGAACAGCATCCAGCCTTGTAATTTGTATTCTTAAGGGCAGAGAAGGAAGCACCAGTACAGTTGTTCTCTCTGTGCTTCCTTGCATCACATGAGGTGAATAGCAGGGAGGTGAAAACTAAGAGCTAGATAGAGTCCGTGGATGTGTTCAGGTCTCCAGGGGCAGGAGACTCCCAGCCAGGGAACTGGAAATACACTATATATAAGAGAGAACTGTGTGACAGTTCCAACACAAAGCTGTTCTTTGCTTTTGGCATTTGCCTGTCAGCTTGCACATGGGTTAGGATATGCTTTTAATTTTAGTACTAAAAATATGTTGGCCAGAAATCTTGTCTCCATGATATATTTTATTCTCATGCCCATTGGGATTTCTCAAAGATACATGAAGTGGGATTTAATAAGTGGTTGAAATTGCCTCCTTCCTACCCACGTGGACATCAGCTGCAGAGACAGCTGGAGGTATAGTATGCGACCAGGTGAAGGAACAATATGGATTAATATGAAACTCATTACAAGGAGGTCACTTGGGCACATTAGTGATTAGTCTGTTTGGAAACTGTGACCTAAAGTCAGATTACATACCTCCTAGGAAAATTAAACTGTTATTGTAAAATTCACCCAGTACTTTTGTTCCAATAGTTTCAGTGAACTATTGTTCCAATATTTCAGTGAAATAACTGTTTCAGTGGGTTTGGCTTTTGCTACCATGAGTATGAACTAAAATATTTATGTATACATTTATGTGCTTTTAACAACAAATAGAAAATATAAGACATTTATACTGAGTTGTTTGCAAATCAAACATTGAAGTAATTAAGCCCTTTTCCCAAAGCAGTGGTCACAAAAAGACATTGAAGAAAGCTTTATAACAATAATTATAATAAAAGGGAAGAATTTGCTACATGTACAACATTATGTTCCTATTCCTAACCCCTGCTGCAGAATTTTTAGAAATAGAAGCTATAATATGCAGACCTTTTTTTGAGAAAAATATATTTTAAAATGAAACCACCCTTTTATGTTTCAAATCAAGTTCTTGAAAATAATTATCCCTGTGTCATTCTTCTTAGTTCGGGCATTTTGGAAGATAATTAAAAGTTATTTTATCTCTTTAGCAGTGTTATATTTAAGTAACTTTCAAACCTCTGAGCATTGAAACCTCCAATTGAATCAAATTATTTTTTACTGATGAACACTTAAATGCTTCCACTGTATCTGTCAGCTTTCTCGCTATGTTGACACCCACATTTCTTGACTTCTCTTTGTTATGTTTTAGAATAGTACTCCTGATGGAGGTTTTGTGGACATGTATTCATGGGTTTTCATTCTAGACATTGAGAGCTTTCTTTTGTTAAATATTAAAAAAGTATTATTGTTTTATTGAGTCTCCCACTTTTCAGGATAACTCCACAGGTGGCAGCATGCCAAAATGGCCTGTTTATTCAGTGGTTACCTGTTGGGCCAGGCATTGCAGGCTAGGAGTGTTAGGGGTTCCACTCCAATCTCCGCCTCTGGGAACCAGTTCTCCTTCAGATCCCACAGTTAAACCCTTCAGTTCGTCAATCACCTCGAGGAGTCCCCGGCATCCCTATTGAAAGAGGCTTGATGAAATGGTTGGCAACGTCATTTCTGGTTACTTTATTCCAGTTTAATAACCCTTAAAGAGGAAAGAAACATTTCCCCAGAACTTTATATGGATGCAAAATTTTCAAAAAACTTAATTTTGAAAAATAAAAAATAATTTCTTAACCGTTTGATCATATTGCAGCTAAGGAAGTTCGGAGAAAGTGGTGGGACAATTAAAGATACTTTTAAGTAATTGGTTTCAGAGATGGGGCCAAGAAGTAGAAATCTGCTTCTTTAGCATTAATTTATTGGGAGAAACTATAGAATCTTGCTAGAATATAAAATAAACAAAAATGTGTTAAATGAACAAAAGATTTTTAAGAGCTGTTTGTGTTTTTAACTTTTTAAAACCTTTTCAGTGACAGTATTTATTTCCGGTTTACTTTGTGCCTGTGTATTGTGGGAACTATCAAAGAATTATTAAAAGACACATTTTGCCCCGTGGAGTTTACTAGTTACTTGTTTGGTTGTACTTCTACCTTTTCCAGAGAAATTACAAGTGGGGTGAGCAACAATAACATATATAGAGCAATTAAAACATCAGTACAGGAGTGGAGTATTGTATAATTGAGTGAGATTCTGTGGTCCTTACCTTATGCGTTCCTGGAATCTAGTGAAAAAAAAAAGAAGTTCATGCTAGAATCATAGGCAACATTTCTTGGAAAAAGTGGAACGTGGATTTCACTTGAAAGAATGTGGGGGAGTTTTGGCGAACTGGTGAGGAGAAGGAATGGAATTCTGAGCAAGCAGTGCCTGAGTGAAGGTGTGTTAGCCCAGAGTGATGAAGGCTGAGAAGAAACACAGACAGATATGAGCACATTGGAAGTGTAGAGAACTACTTTCCAGGCTAAAAGCCAGACCCAGGCTTTTGAACTTGAGTTAGCAAGAAGTAGGTGTCTATCTGGGGAGTCTGAGCTGTTAAGAAATATTCAAACCTGTAGAGAATTTTTGTAACAGTTTATTTGAGCCAAACTGAGGACATTGCCAAGAAACAAGATCTCAAATTCTCCAGAGAAGGATGGTTTTGCAGTTTTTCTTATGCATTTGGAATTAAGGAGGGAATGTAAGGAAGATTACATAAAGGTTAGAGAAAGCAAGGTACGCTTCCGAGGGGTCTGAAAAAGAGGATTACTCTGGCATCTCAAAGGCAAGTTAGTGTAGATGCACAAGAGGCACAGATAAACCTTTTACAGGCCTGGAGAGGGACCACCCGCCATGACCTGCACAGTCAGGAATTTGCAATCAGCTCACCCCGTGAGGCTATTTTCAGTCAGATTTATTACTCAAAGAGCCCTTTTTTCCATCCATAGAGCAGAGCAGCGATCTGTAGAAAGGCTTATTCTGCAGGTATTTTGAAAAGAAGGGTGTGATCCAGGAGGAACTGAGGGGCACCCAGATGGATCCCAAAGAGTCCATTAAGCTGTGGACTCAGCCTGGCCCTGGATCAAGCCAGCAGCTCCACATGCTCAGAAGCTCTTACCTTTAACCTGCCAAAGCAGATCCTTCCTGGGACGTTGAGTTATTAAGAGAAATAAACTAGATGTATAAACCAGAATGCCACCTTGTTTTTTAACAATAAAAAAGCAAATGAATAATAACCAAATGGCAAACAAGCAGAGGATAATCTGCTTGAGAAACATGGTATTTCTTTTTAGAGTCGAGGCCTAGCTTCATAAGAAGCTTTGATACGAGCGGAATCTGAGCCACATAATTTAGGCCGGAAGTGGCCTCAGAACCTGGTGTGTCTGTGTCCTGTCATCCCTCGAGCCTGAAATTAATGCAGGTGAGGGGCTGTGTGATTCTTATTACCTGGGCGACTGCTTTCTCCAAACACTCTTTGCTCTGCTGCTTTTACTACTACTCACCTAGCAGGTTTAGTTAGGCCCTGATCCTTTGGGTTAATTTGCATATCTCTACCCTAACCTTTCTATGTTGGTTGTAATGGCAGAAGGTAACCTTATAGACCTTTTCTCTAAATCCTTGGTGGTGGTGGGAGTTGGGAGAAGGCGCCTCAACTGTTCCTTTCAGGTATGTGGGGGTGACCTGACAGTGATGAATTTGAGGAGGTGATCAGAGGAAGCTTGAATCCAGAAAGGGCAAGAAACTTCTAAAGTGATACATAAATGGGTTAAAAATCAGAGTACTGGCTAAGTGTCCCTTCTTTTGCTCACTCTGAGATCCCAAATTCCCTAGCATTACTTCTTCGGGTTCACATTCCTTCTCCTTGGGCTTGGTATGTCTCTGTCCTCTGATTGTTCACTAGCGATCCAAGTGTGGCTTGACATCCCCTGATTAACTGCAGCCTCTTAGGGAAGCAGGTCATTTTATAACTACTGACAGTCCCAGCGTGCACAAGGGCAAAGGCTGGCATGAAGCCCCTTTAAGTTTACTCATTCTTATTTTTAAAACAAGATGCAGTTCTCATTTTTCACACAAGCAGACATTGCCATGTATGTGAAAACATTAACTCAAATATGAATGAAACCTTTCTTGTGACCAGTCTATATTAAATTTCATTTCAGCATAGAAAGGCCAATATAAAATATAGTGGCCTGTGTTAATTATATGTGAAGGAAATACCTGTATTTTTCAGACTATAAGACATATTCCCCCACCCATTTGGGAGGAATAATGGTTGTTAATGCTGCTGTTGACTTCTGTTTACATTTACATTGGTGAAATGTTATGTTATTTATGTTATTAAATATTTTACCACATTTTTTTGCTTCCAAAGTTTTCCCCCTGTTTTCCTCCTCTAAAACCTAGGCACATCTTATGGTCTGAAAAATACGGTAAATCTTGCTGATTAATTAAGTCAAGGCGCGGCATCCGTGCTGCCTTCAGGGCGCCTCCCAGAGGGATTTTCCACAGAGCTGTGTGTGCATCTGGCCAGTGTCCTCAACACTGATACTGAAAATCAATGCAGCATTCACAAGGGCGACATGAAAACAACGCCGAAGATGTGGAAGTTCCGCTGACAGCACCTTGTGGCTGCTCCATTCTGAAATACAAAGCAAATGTTTCCCTGTGTGACTCAGTTGTCCCGTGTGGAGCCAAAGCCCAGCCGGAACTCCTGGCACCCACAGTGAAAAAGCAGTATTGTTTCTGGGAAGAGCAAAAAATTTCTTAACCGCTCTGTAATTTCATGTGCATGTGTGTACTCTTGAATTTCACAAATTCACAACAAAGAGGATCAGGATGTTTCCGCAAAAACCGGAATTTTGTAGATTTCTCATTCAGCTCTCTATTGTGGGACTTTTGTTTAGCCTGGAAAACGTGGCCCAGCATATGTGGTTGAGTTTTCCTGATCCACACTGATTTCAGGGCCGGCTTAAAAGATAGGAGAAGTCAGCTAGGAGTCTTTGGGCTTACATATATATTTTTAAAATTTACAAATATATGCCCACCCTTCAAAAAATGTCATATGGGGGAGAGGGAGCTGATAAAAACACCCAGGATGACAGTGAATTTTATGAAATTGTCACCAGTGTCCCTCATAAGTCAAGAATTCTTGCAGGGTGCCCTCACTGGTGTGGCTCAGTTGGTTGGGTGTTGTCCCACAAAGAAAAAAGGTCACTGGTTTGATTCCCGGTCCGGGCACATGCCAGGGTTGCAGGCCTGGTCGCCATTTGGGCAACCAATGGATGTTTCTCTCTCACACTGATGTTTCTCTCCATCTCTTTCTCCCTCACTTTCCCTCTCTCTAAAAATAAATAAATAAAATCTTTTTTAAAAGAAGAAGAAGAAGAATTCTTTCAGGGAGAATCAGACCAAAGGGGAAGACTTGGTGAGGAAAAGAGAAGGGCCCCTCTGATGTGGGTGGCAGGTTCCCAGAAATAGCCCCAGGTGCTGTGTTGGCCACCAGTTCCCCGGGCCTTTGCCTGGGGCGCTGCTTTCACAGGCTTCTGCTTATTCATCCGGTGGCCCCAGGAGATCTTCTCACCAGCCCTGCCCCATCAGTCATATCATATTTTTTTTATAATTGCTTGTTCATGCACTGACCCTGGGAGACTCAAAGACTCCTTGAAGGCAGAAATATCCTGCCTGGCACGTCTGCCTGGCACATAGTGATCACTCAGTAAATATGTGTTGTTTCGTATAAGTTTTCAATTTCTAGATTAGTTGGGGTGAAAGCACTTCAGATGCACCTAACCTTCAATTTTAATGATAAACAGGCTCTTCTGTTGGTTTCTAATTCAAGGAGGGGCTTAGATGGCCGATGGCCACTGAGAATCACGTGGATGACACTAACAGGGAGAGGCGTTTTCACGTCCTGTTAACACCAAGTTCACATGGGTGGGGGTGGCATCGACCACTTGAACAGATAACTCCCACTGACCAGGCATGTTAAAATTTTAACAAAGTGTGGCAGGCTTGCCTGGGGCTCGGCCACACATCCAGTTGCTTGGAGTTAATGGAACGATTGCAGGTGGTATGCTTTGCCAGACTCTGTAGCTAGGGAAGATCGAAAGCAGCATTCCCAGCACTTGTGAGTGGCCCCAGCATGGCAGCCATATCTCAGAACCGTGGGCTTCACTGTCACAGACGTGCAGGGGTCTCTTGAGAGCTAGGGGAGGGGAGAGCTGGAGGTTTCATGGGCACAGCTTATTGTCAACTCCTCTGTGATTGCAATGCACCACACCGGGGAGAACAGAGAAGTCAGAGGGCGAAGCACAGGTACGTGACCAAATAAAAGAGGCAGCTAAGAAGACACAGCTGCTGGTCTGGGGCTTAGATGAGTGTTCTCCAAGGATCCATTTCCAGTTAAGCCTGTCACACAGTTAAGAGTAATATTAGAGGGGTGGCCTTCTTAGACTAGCGATTTCTGGACTGGATCACTAGGATGGTTTGGATAGTTAATTCTAAATTCTATTTTTGGCCCTTTGGAGTGAAAGCAGGAGCTCATGTGCTTGGCAACAGTTAGGAATTTTCCGCTCATCCCCTGTGTAGGGAGGCACTGACCTAATGCTGGGCCAGTGGAGGAGGCCTGGCTCACAGTTCTGTCATCTCACCATGTCCTCAGCCTGGAACTAGCTTAGGTAAGGGGACAAAGGGGAACAGTGGCACAAGGTCCTTTCCAAGGGAGTCTTCAGGACAGCCTCACCCTGGGTATTCAACAGAACCTAAGGGCCTAGCCAGGCAGCTGCTGGGATCTGTTGACAACAGTGGATGGAGGACAGCTTTTCAAGGCAAGGAGAGGAGAGCAAAGGTCTCTTAAGTTCACTTCTTGCCTGGGGAACAGCATCCCTGCAGTCACTGCAGTTGACTCATTCCACGGCAGGGCTGCGCCCGTCACTCTGGTTTGGCCAGCATTAAACATATCGCTGCAGAGAATTCATAAATGAGAAAAGTTGATATTTCAAGAACAAGCACTTAAGGAAGGCCTGTGGCCAAACTGTACAGGCTGGTCCTTGCAAGCAGAGCTCAGCTGTGCCAGACCCAAGCAGCAGTGAATTCACACAGAGGCCACTGGAGAGGGCTGGGGGCAGCGGATAGGGAGACAGCCACCCTACCAGAAGTTACAGCCCCAGGCAGGCTACACTGGAAATCCTGACACACAACAGGCACATCAACACCATACACATCATTCAGATGGTGGGTGGGGTGTGAATATAGCCAGGGGAGTTTTTCATTGAAACAAGAGTGATCAGAAGCTGACACTGCCTCTCTGCCATCAGCCATGAAGGTCTTCACAGTAAGAAGTGCTCAGATCCAAATCTTCAGAGAATGTAGTTTGAACCTTGATGTTCTGTCTATGTAAGTATGGTTAGGAGAGGAGGATCTCGGTGTGTTAGTGTTTGATGAAGAGTATGAATTCTGGGTCAGAACTCCTGCATTTGCCATTTCCTGGCCTCTTACATAACCATCCAGCTCCAGTTTAGTACTCCATGAAGGAAACCAGGAGCTGTCTGACAGAGTTGGGAGGAGCTGGGAGAGGCTGGGAGGAGCTGGGAGGTCAAGGGCTTCCCTGGCGCTGTGTCTGGCACGTATGCTAATGTTCACGTTTGAGCCTTCGGGTTCATTGCTCACCTTGGGCAGCTGACCCTTCCTTGGTAAGCCGTTTGATGACTGCAGTTTGAAACTGGCTGATTTTATAGCCTGAGCTTGTGGAAGGGTGGGATGAGCCTGGGGTGGTGTGGGCCATCTTCATTCAGTCTTCTTGGTTTCTCTCAATGGCCTCTGCTTCCTGGAGAGGGTGCAGGGTCTCCAATCTCACCTTTTCCTTCCTATTTTCCTTTCCCTTCTCTTCCAATCTCTCATCTCATCTCTCTTCCCATTCTCTCCCTTTCTTTTCTTGCTTCTTCTTCTTTTTCTCTCTCCCTTGTGTTCCTCCTACAACAAAGATAATGGAGCAGGCCAGGCCACAGGTATCAGAATTAGCTTTTCAACAAAGCGATCAAGTCCCAAAGTCTTCATCCATAATCCTCATTAGAGTCAGCACTGTCCCCAGCTGAGGCCAGTCCTCCTCCCTGCCTCGGACCTCAGGCCTCCCCTCTCCAAAATGCCTGATTGTCCCTTGGCTCAAAAGTGTCTAGGGGTTTGTTAGGTTAAGGGAGGTCCCTCAAGTAAGTTACAATCCTCCTCAGGACTTACTTTCCAAAGGCTTCTACCTGGAGCAGAGGGAAAGAATTGGCTTTAGGTTAGAAATTCAAGTTCCTTTGTTGTTTTTGTTAAATTCTGGTTGCTCGCTGCCTAACCCCCTCTCAGTCTCCACACCTCTCCCCAGTTTCAAGAGTGAACACTTTAGTGATGCTGTTTCTGGTCTGATAAGTACAGTGCTCTCTGATCCTCTGGCTCTGCTGAGGGACTAAGGATGTGAATGTCCAAAATTATTCCTGATAGTAGAAACGAGGTAGTTGTTTCAGTAGATAAAGATTATTGCAGGGTAAATACTGAAATTTACCCCATCCGGAATACCAGATTTTCTTAGCTTGTAGTAATAAGTTGACTGTCAGGTGGCCATATTGTATAGAACAAACATATTGTGTAGAACGAACACAGGCCTACTCAGACCTGGTGACCGGTCTGATTAGAATAGGTTCCGGGTTCTCCAGTCTTTGAACTTAGAGTAGAATCAGGACAGAGCAAGGAAGGTGCTTTCAAAAAATTAAAAACAGAGTATAAGATTGGTATAACAATTATAAACACATTTTGATACTTAGTATGAAAAGCACCTCGTATCTATAGGATGTTATCCAGTTACAAATAAAATTAAAGGAAACAATGGAGTTATAATAACAACTGACAATGGTATAGAGCTTGCTAAGTACCGGACACCATTTTAACTACTTCACATATGTTAATTTATGTAACAACCTCATGGCAACCCTGTGCAGTGGGCATGATCTAGAGGCAGCACCACTTAGAGATTAGGAAAATACACACTCCCAGGTGGGCTCTCTAGCCTTCAAATTCAGGGAAGGAAAGGATGCTCCGGCTGGGATGGAAGGAGAGAGCTTCATGAATGAGATGGGGTCCATTGTCCCTCAAAGGATGTATCATTGCTATATTGCTCCTAAGAGAACCGTGAACTAGTAACTGTTGATGCCTAGGACTGAAATAGCTGTCAGTTTATTCTGCAAACAGAGTTTTATTTTGGCATTAGGAAATGGTGATATTGCCTTGCAAATGCCTTTTGAATATCCTGAGACCATCGCCTTAACCCAAAATGACACACATTACCCAGGTCTAAACACAGCAGACACAGGAACGAGACCCGGACAGCTGTCTGTTCAGATTTGGTGCATGGTCTTTGAAGGTGCTAAAATCAAGGTCAAGGGGCTTAATAAAGAAAAGACATGCATAAGGCCTTGATGATATTCATGCTAGATATTTGATACACATTTTAGCCAATTTTCCTTCTTAGAAATGTTTGCCTTGGGAGTACATTCTTCAGAATGACAGAGACTATATTTTGGGGATCTGTAACTTGAAGAGAATTTATATGGCACATGTTTCTTGTTATAGTAGTAATAAAATCATAAGAAAGGTAAATATTTATGGTAACTCAGTAACAAAGATTATATGTTCAGCATTGCTTCAACTACTTTTATGTCATAGGAAATATTGATTTGAACTCAACTTAGTTATTTAGCTACGAATAACATTCTTTGTACTAAATGATACTTCAAGAGTGAGATTTCCTCTTATTTCTTCTATTGATACAGAATTCAGCACAAAAAAAAAAAAAAAACTCTGAAGGCTTTCATTTTGTTGTTGGTCTTACTACTGAAATGTTTTATGTTGCTTTGTGCTCACTATTCATTAGGGAACTGGCCATGCATGTGTGGGCAAAGGGTAAGTTTAAGAGGACAGTGGGCAAAATTTGCCCCTTAGAGCAATATGGCATGGACATTTTCATGGTCAAAAATCTTGTAAAGGGGATAATAATTAACAAGGTATAGTAATCCATACCAGTAATTCATGCAAAGGATATAGATATGCAAAAAAGTATTGAAGGATGATGTATACAAGAGCAATATAGAGAAAAGCACAGCCACGGGTATTATTAATATTATATTGCAAGTTTTGTGCTTTGAATGTGATCCAAATGAATGAGTCAGACTTGGCTTTGTAAGTTTTTATATGCTTATATAATTAGAAAATTATCTCCTTAAGGGTTAGGCTTATAAATATTTGCTTAATATGATTCATTAAATTAAACATGTGAAAGTGCTTATCGAGCATAAAACTAGGGGACTCTCGGTATCCGTTTTGTTTTTTCAGAGCGAAAGTGCCCTTGTGAAAGGAAAGGAGCTGTCAATCGAACTTGCAAACATCAGGGATGAAGTTGGTAAGTAAGGCCTTGAAAA
Source organism: Anoura caudifer (assembly GCA_004027475.1). NCBI lineage: Eukaryota > Metazoa > Chordata > Mammalia > Chiroptera > Phyllostomidae > Anoura > Anoura caudifer. The sequence continues at coordinate 100,068 of PVKU01002183.1, forward strand.
CGAGGAATGTACCGAATGTCTTCCCCCGATACCTGTGAATGTATAACAAAGGCAATTAAGTTTCATGTAATAAGCCGGAGCAAACCTGCCCAGACAAATGAAGTGTCTTACCCAGCACAGCAGGGGGCTATTGTAGCCTTGCAGGGAGCCATAATTTTTACATCTCTGTGGTCATAAGGACAGCTTCGCAACAGTTCACAGTTCGCAGTGGAGCTAATCAGGCTCTGACTCGGCTCCTCACAGATGGCAGCCCGTCCATCGTCTGTGTTTGTGTTGTGACAAGCAATGGATTGTTTAGGCTTCCCCTGGGCAGGCTGAGCTCCAAGAGAAGCAGCCCAGCTTTGGTGGACTACACGAGGTGCTCTCTGAAGCCGGCAAGTGTTCCGTGGCTGCCTGCCACTTCCGTGTTGTACGCGGCCACGAAATACTCAGCGACATAGCACAAGGTCAACAACACAAGCTTGGGTGATTAAAATGCAGAGGTTCATGTTGAAACTCCCAGTCTTCTGATTGGACGATGCTGTTTAGTCTGAACCCTAAGAGACCTCACAGATGACAGGATGGTCCCCAGACGCTGGGGCTTTCACTTAAAGCCAAAGATCAGACCAGGGGTTTGCTGTCTTCCCTTTCTTGATCCTATTTCTCTCTTGAGGACCTGTTTGTTATTCTCTCTCCCCAAGAAGCAGTCAGCAAAAGGTGAAATACCTGTAGTCTATTCCCCTTGGCTTGCTGCTCTTCTCTTTCCAGTGAGCATTGGTTCTGCATCCGGTGTGGTCCTGGTCACAGCCTCCTCTGTGCAGGTGTGGTTCCCTCCAGGAGCAGAGGAACTGGGACAGTCCCAGCCACCCCAGCACCTTTGCCTCCAGGCCAGCCGTGCATGTGGGATTGAGTCTGAAGGCCAGACATTTCTGGGGAACCTGCCCCTGAGGATGTGCAGTAGACAGGGTGGTGATGGCCAAAACATAGCTTTCCCAACCCTTTTTCCTTAACCTTAAAAATTGTTTCTTCATTGTGATTTTTGTGACTTCTTTTGTCATTGAGAGGGGTCAGCAATGGCTGTTTCTCCCCTCTAAGGAGAACGGAGCCCCTGTGGGAAAGCAGGAAATAACAGCTCTCCTTCCCAGCCTCTGCTGCAGGGCACCTCCACCTGGGCCACACCAGTTGGGGAGCCCTGGGGATAAGCCCCACAGGTTTTCTGAGCAAGGTCTGCCAGCAGCAGCCAAGGCAGAGCTTGTGCAGGAAGCTCCTAGGAGCCGAGGTCCGCAGGGCTTGTGCTTTTCCCTGAAGTAGAGGAAGGCTTAGGTGGTTCCGAGCATGGACTTTGTAGGCACGTGACCCACCTGGTCAAGCAGGGCAGGTTGGCTAACCTCTCTGCCCCTTGCTCCCCTTCGTAAAGAGGAAAGTCAGATGAAGAAGAGACTGGCGATGAAGCAGTCTGTGAAGGTGACTCTCATAACTATTAGGTTTGTAGCGCCTTACATCTGAAAACAGAGAGGAAATCTTCCATTTTAGGGTGAATCCTTCCCCACAGAGATGTCTGCACTCCTGTGGCCCAGCTATGGATCTGGGAGTGTCACCCGGACCCATCTGGGTAAGGTGAGCTGAATCCAGAGCAGCTTCTCCTGTCCTTTCCAGAAGCTTCTAAATGCAATCAGGAGCCTCAAAAAGATCACATTGAGTGTTTTGTTGTTGGGTTTTTTTTTTTTTTTTGTATTTAAGTCTTATTTCATTTCTGCGTTAGTGCTAAGAATAGAAACAGAAATTGCCTGCTAAATGAACAAACCACAGGGTGGAGGGGGAGGGGGAATGGCCTTGGCAGTCCCACAGCCCCGGCCACTCAGCCCTGCATCCAGCCCCAGCGGACACTGCGGCAGCGAGCACCTGAGCCTCTGTAGAGACTGCATTTGTGATGGAAGAAAGACAGGGGAGTATGGGCTCAACGTTAACTGAAAATCTGTAAATTTCAGGGTCTTGACCTGTATAGGATTCCCCTGTCAGGAAACAGAATTAAGCTTACAAACCTGGCTTACAAATGATCGTAGATAAAGAGAGATGGTCAAGTCAAATAGAAACTAGGAACCTGCAAACATTGTGAATTCAGAGATGGAAGAGGGGAGGAAGCTGCAAAAAGTAGGTTGTAGCCTGCAATAGGGCAGCCCTCTGAATGGGGGCTAAACTGCAGCCCCATTGTGCCCCGTTCTGCACTGGCTGGCAGGGGGCTGCTGCCGCCCAGACACAGGACTTTTTTTTCTATTTGCCCAAAGGTACCATGTGGGCCAGCTGTCACCCAGTGCTATGTACCGTTAATGGTGACTAAGACTCAACTCAGTCCTCAAGCATACAACCAAAGGCTCCACGGAGGAGCAGCTATCTGAGATGGGCCGTGTAGGATGACTGAGATCTGGGTAGATGCAAGTAGGAAGGGAAAGAACACAATTATTGAGCACGTACTGAAGCCTGCCGCCCCAGTGAATGGGCCCTGGACCAATGGGTGCCGTGATCATACTTCAGACATGACTCATTCTGCACACTTACAGAAAGAAAAGCTATTTATTTCCTCATTCCTCTTTCTGTGCATCAAAAAAGCTTTTCATGCCTGACATTTAATAGTTACAAAACATTGGATCATGCTAATTAACTAGAATAAGCTACTCTTCCCCTTTGAGTATTTGGGTTTTTACCATTTTTTGCTATTACACAACAACAAATGTACTATTTGCAAATTACTTTTTTCCTCTTGTATTATTTTCCTGGAATATATTCTCAAAAGTATGAACCTATAGTTTTTACAGCATTTGACATTTGTTCTGAACTCTTCTGTATGTGAAATGTTCTTAGTATTGAATATTTGTTCTGTAAATCAAGGTAAAAGACTATAATGGATCTAATCTCATTGTATCTAGTATTGCCGTATAAAGAAGAAATCAAATCAATGTCTCTCACTCTCACCCCCCTCCCCCCCACACACACATCTGAGGAGAGACAGATGATATCCAAATATGTGCCAGGGAGTAGTTCGGATGGAGCTTTTTGTGGTCCAAGAGTACGATCCTTGCGGAGTGGCTGAAAATTGCTGTCAGTTGCGTTAGGTTGTATTCCCTGTGGAGACAGAGATCTCTGGTCATCCTCTTGAAAGTGTCTCATCCTCAAGTCACCCTCCCAGGGTGATGGCTCTTGCCTTGTCTTTGGAGTGGCCTTCACTGGGTTCATGCTTGGAAAAGCCTTCCCCAGCGACAGTGTTTGAGGTAATGAAAGGGCACGCGGATCTCCAGGAAACCAGGATCCAGCACCACATCCAGGAAAGGGGGAGCAAAATTGCTAGCAGTAAGTTTATATTTGATTTTTATCACATTTTAGAATTTCTTAGAAAATGTAATTCTTAAAATATGAGCCTTGGTCTTTGGATAGACTGTCATTCTCCAAATTTGTAAGTCAAATGTTGAATAAATTGAAGGGTCACTCTCACATGTGTAAATGCTGAAATAAAATTATAAGAGTTTTTCCTAGGAGCAGAGTTCCTTTTGAGACCTTAGGCTTCAAGTTAACATATTTTTTAGACTATAAGATGCACATTCCCCCCCCCCCCAAAATTTGGGAAGAATAATGGTTGTTAATGCTGCTGTTGAGTTCTGTTTACATTTACATTGGTGAAATACTATGTTATTTGTGTTATTAAATATTTTACCACATATTTTGCTTCAAAAATTTTTTTTCCTATTTTCTTCCTCTAAAACCTAGGTGCATCTTATAGTCTGAAAAATACAGTACCTGCCATCAGGTGGATGCTTATGATCCTCTCTCTGGCAAAGCTGCCTTATTAGAAAATCCGAGCCTTAAAAAAAAAAGGCACATTAGATGAAGTCCACCAGGCAGAAAAATACACACAGTGCATAGCTAGGTTCAGAGGGAGCCTCTGGCTTTCACTCCTCCTGGGCCCTGCTGTTCTCCTGGCCAGACACAGCCCCACTGAGATGCACACGCACGCTGGAGTTGAAACGACACTGGCTTCACCGCCAGCCTCTGGGCTGCTCACAGCCATGACTACCTGAATCTGGTGTGAAATGGCCACTCATCTTAGAGGTTCTCACTCACCCCAGCTGTCCTCCTTCCGGTCTTCTTTACCTGCCACTGCTCCCCAGGCCCCAAAGCTGATGGACAAACAGGTGGCTCCCATCATCCTCTCTTAGCTCCCTTCCTCTCTCAAGCTTGTTACAACATGTGCTTTGCCTGTTCCCACGCCACGCCAGATCCATCGGGTTTTTATCTTTCTGCCAGCTTCAGACTTAAGATGGCCCTGAATTTTTCATCTCTACTGAATGCTTTAAAGCACTTAGTATGAAATACAGTTTTAAAGCAGAAAGCAGTATTAAACAAAGCAATCATTCTGGCAGAGTGTCTCAGGTATTATACAGAACACTAAAAGGCTAAATCCACATTTTGATTAAAGTCAACCTATTGAAACATAGCAAAAAAATAAAAACCCCTGGATGTTCTACAATATAACAAAGAGATATTAAAGAATTCTGATAGCTTCGACGTGAACGTATGATAGGAATCTATGTTGGTGTCAGTATACCACAAGTAGTTGTATATTTGTTTTTAAGTTACTAACTAGAATGGATTTTTCCATTTTTTCTCATTTGTAACTAGCAGCCCACACGTACATACAAATGATACTGCGAGTGCATTTGTGAGATGATTTTACCTGTCAGGATTATGCGTGACATTTGTCATCCAACTTTATCATCATAACCCTGTATATTTACATTGTGCTTAGTAGTTACCAAGCTCCGTCACAAACATTTTATTTATTCATCCCAACACCTCACTGAAGGAGGTGTTGGTGTCCCTGTTTTATAGGAAATTGAGGCTCAGACAGATTAAGTAACTTCCCCAAGCACACAGCTGGTACGCGGGACAGAGGCCGATCTCAGCCCAAGTCTCCATCTTCCGCAGAGTGTGTAAGATTTCTGTGGCATGTCAGCCCCACCACCAAATTATTTTTTTAATTTTTAATTTAGTAAACTGGAAAGTCTGGTAAACAAAATAAAATAGCCCTTTCCCCAAATTCTGTATGACTTTGACACAGAACCATAAAAGCTGCTGGTGTGCATCTGGCCAAACGTGCAGCAGAGAGTGATTCTGTAACGCAGCGTGATGTTCATCGATCCTAGACTAACCCATTAGGGTTGGGTTCGGGGACAAAACACAAACTCCCCAAAGAGTAGTAGCTTTTTATTTCTCTCTTATATAAAAGCCAGGAGGAGCACCCAGGGGCAGGCATGGTTCTGCTCCGCAGAGCCTACAGGGGCCCAGGCCCCTTACAGCTCACTGTTCTACGCCCAGGACCGAGGTCCTTCCCCTCATGGTCCAGGGTGGCAGTGGCGCCACAGACATCACCTCCACACTCTGGGGAGTGGGGTGCAGGAGAGAATGAGCAAAGAACCAGCCGGTCAGCTCTCTCTGGAGGAAGGTTTCCAGGAACTATATTTCAGCTTAGATCTCATTGGCCAGAACTAAATCACAAGGCAAATTTCATCGAAAGGGAGACTGGGAAACATGCTTTAATACCTTGCCCAGATATTATTTTATTACTATGGAAGAAGAGGAGAGTGAAAGTGGGGGACTACTTGCAACCTGTGCTGTGGGGCCGGAGCTGCCTCTGTCGGTGCGTTGGGGAGAAAACTCCTGTAACACTAAATGACTGAGAGCAAAGGGTCTGCGGAGTCCTTGGCAGAATAGAGGGGGCTTAGTACGTGCTAATTCCCTTAAATTTCAAACTAGATTCTTCTATTTTCCTTCATCTCTTAGCTTTAAAAAAGCTGAGTCAAAATGCAAAAACTAAGACAATAACCCAGAAAAAAATAACTAATCTTGGGATCATAAAAATAATGGATATTCTGATTTATAAAAATATCTCTTCTAAGCACACCAGTTAAACCCACTTCAAATATAAAGGCAGGTAACTTTCCAGTAAAGGGACAGAAAAAAAGATGTCCTGTGCTAACACCAATCAAAAGAATAGTTGGGCATCTCTGTTAACATCACACAAAGTAAACTTCAGACCTGTAATATTACTAAGGATGAAGATGGCCATTACATAATGATAAAGGAGTCAGTTTACTGAAAAGACATAACAATACTGAATAGCTATGTGCATAATAATAGAGTTTCAAATCACGTGAAGCAAAAGCTGATAGAACTAAAATGAGAAATAGACAAACCCATAATTACTGTGGGAGGTGTTAGCATTCCTCTCTTGGTATTGATAGAACAGGCAGGCAGAAAGTCAAGAGGGAGATAAAAGACCTGAATGGTGCCCTGGCTATGGTGGCTCAATTGGTTGGAACATCATCTGGTAACTGAAAGGTTGTGGGTTCAATTACTGGTCAGGGTACATACTTGGGTTGAAGGTTTGATTCTTGGCCTGGGCACAGACCATCCCTGATCTGGACCCATGTGGGAGGCAACTGATTGATGTTTTTTTCTCTCTCCCTTCCTCTTTCTCTAAAAACGATGAGTGAAGATTTAAAAAAAATAATAATTTAAAAAATACCTGAACAGCCCTGGCTATAGCTTAGTGGGTTGAGCACGGGCATGCAAACCAAAGGGTCTCTGGTTCAATTCCCAGTCAGGGCACATGCCTCCGTTGCGGGACAGGTCCCTGGTGGGTGATGCATGAAACACAACCACACATTGATTGATGTTTCTCTCCCTCTCTTTCTCCTTCCATTCCCCTCACTGTAAAAATAAAGAAATAAAATATTTAAAAATAAATAAAAAATACTTGAACAGTTTTATCAACCAACTTGACCTAGTTGACATTAAGAATACTCAATCCAAAAGTGAATCCCTTTCAAATGTACACAGAACATTAGGCAACATAGACCACAGTTTAAGCCATGCAACAAACCTCAGATAGTATAAAAGAATTGAAATCATACTAAATGTTTTGGACTGTAATTATATTATAAATCAATAATATGAAAATACCTGGAAGACTCCAAACATTTGGAAATTAAACAACATACTTTTAAACAACATGTGGGTCAAAGAGGAAGCACCAAGGAAAGCAGAAAATATGTTGACTTGAGTGAAAATGAAAACATAACATATCAAAATCTGTGGAATGCAAAATTCTCTCTGATCCACAGGGTTGAATCCTCTCATTCAGTTGTGCAACAACCTGGTGGTGGGGGCAGCAACCCGAAAGGCACCATAACTGCCCTAGCCTCTCGTGTGGGGCGGCAGGAAGTGTTGTTTTGGAGAAGGTACAATCTGGTAGATTTAGTATGCTATCAGAAATTTGAGGGTGGCAATATAGCTTCAAATGTAATGCTTTCTTTGCAGGACCAACCACTCAGCAGGGCTAGGTCTGGGAATTGCCTGCCCCTCCTTTAGGGAAATGATATTTGCTCTGAGCTGGGAAAAATTCACACCAGGGCTATCACCTGCCATGATTAGATTTATTTCAATGAATGTGATTTTCTGAAGTCCTTTTAGTTTCTACCTCAAACAGGTGCTTACCCATGCACAGTAACAACAAGACTGCGAACTCTCTTAAATGTACCAGAGACTGAATTGGTTGCCATGGAGAAAATACATTACCAGCTACAAGTCTCCAAAACTGCTACTCTCTTTGAGACAATGATGTATATTCCACTTGGCGGCAACACATTTTTTGATATTTATAAAATTCTTTGACATCTATACACACAGCACACTTTAGTTATTTTATGTGGAAATGTCTATTTTGTGATCCTCTAAAATATTCCTTCCTTCCTTTATGAATACAGATAATTCTGCTTTCAGATAGATGTTAGTGTTGATATTTTAAGTCTGTGGGTTTAATCCTTAACTAGCATGAACTGACCGATTAGAATAACTCAGGACACCAAGGGCTGCTCCTAACTTACCCTGAGAACAAGCAGCTTCTAGAAATTTGGAGTCAGCTGTCTCCATTAGATTTATGGTAACTTCATAAATCTAGTGTTTACAGTGGCATACAGTTTATAAGGCCCTTTCACATATTATTTCACTTGACCTTGACACTAGCCTAGGAGAAAGGTAAGCTAGATAATACCTCCACCCATTTGAATGCTGAATAAGTCATGTCTATAGAGAGTAGGAGCAAAACCCACGTCGTATAACTGTGAGGAATAACAGAGCTGGGTCTTTATCTCATTCCACTGTTACCACATGCTGCCTTTGTGTTGTAAGATCTCAACTGTTGTCTCAGGGAGATAACAAAAAACAAGAGGAAGGTGTGACATGCTATATACATCTAACTTGAAAATTGCTGAAGAGCATCTTGCAAAATATGTATTTTCAGTGAAAATCGCAGACAAATTATGCAGATGCAGATATAGTCACCTCCTCTTGTGAGTTTCTCATGCACATGGATCCCCTTTTTATTTTTCTTTGTATCTTGAGCCCAGCCCAGGGCTGAGCTCTTTGAATGTGAAGCATTTACTGCTTCATTTTATAAACTTGATTGAACCCAGGAGACATTCCCATTAATGTTCCTGGAGTAACAGAGGGATGTGACGCAGTCTCTGACCTCAGGGAACGCCTGTGTATTGGAGAGATGGACACATAACCATGAAACATAATTTCAATCCAGCGTACTGAGTAAGGTGCTAGAGGGTTAGGAGTACAGAGGTGGGTTTGCAACCCAGTCAGGGCTAGCATTGTTTTTCCCTGTCTGATGCCATCGTGAATTACTCATTCAGATAGCCACAGATACCACCAGGGCCCCATGTAGGTATTCACAGGTTCTAACAGTCTGTTTGCTTAATTTGGCGGTTTACTGAAAAAAAATAATATATAAATTGCAATATAAGCTTATGTAATATGCAAGTCACTTTTTTGACCAGAATTACAGTTTTTCAGCCAAATGTTGAATCCTTGGGAAGTTAATTCTGATGAAGATGATAACTAGACCAATTCTACATTGCAAGTAACTGTGTAAAGACTTCTCGGGTTTCAACAATCTGGTCCTTAATGCACTGTTTTCTTTTATAAAATATGTGATGATGAAGAATGTGGTCGGAGTTCAGCTGATCAGATAATGGTTCCAGAGGGAGAGACCAGGCAGGCAGCAAAGTGTGGGCGTGGGCCTTGGTGGAGTCACGGGGGTCCAGCCTCTTCTGTTTTCCTCATTAGTACACCGAGAATGGCTCTGTCCAGGAAACATCTTTTAACTATGTCTGCTAGAGCCTGATCTAGAAGAGGAAATACCAACTGATTAATTTATAATGAGAAATATATCTTCTTATAGGCAGATCTACCTGGAAAGCTAAAACTGTAATCAGAACACTGCTGGTGGCCCCAAATCAATCACGTACTGTAAATACTAATGGCATTTTCCAGAGATAGCATTGGGCAACCACCTGCATGATTCTTGCTTACTGAGGACCTTCATTCTTCATCAGGGGTTCCCATGGAGGGAATGGAAGCCTGCTAGAGTCACCCGGGAGCTTTACCAACTACCCTTGCCCAGACTCTGCTTCCAGTCAGGATGGAGTAACTAAGACTGGACTTAACATTGCATCCTACACGACTATAAAACAGCCAAAGTAGATGAGGCAGCTGTTTTCAAGCACTGGGCAATGAACAATGCCAGTCTGTCATTCTTAACAAAAGGGAGACACACCGAGTCCCATGTTAGCCCCAGCTCTCTGCCTGGGACCACTTCCCAGGCCATAGCCCAGGGAAGTGCTATAGGAATGACCACCATCTCGCTGATCTGAAGAAGCAGATACCAGAGTTCAAGGTGATTAAAGTACCTAGGAACTGTGGGGCCAGCCACTGAAGAGGAAGGAGTAAGCCGAGCAGAGCCGGGCCCCAGGAGCAGGTTCCCCCATGTTCTTAGATGACAGGCAGGCTGTGGATGCACAGAGACACCTGGCACAGGGTGGCAGCTGCAGGACTGTGAGCTGATTGGAACTGTCCGAGGTTGTGCAGTGCCAGGGGACGGAATTCCAGCCCAGCCAAAGTGGAGAGATCTCCCCGAGCACCTTGAGTAATCAGTCAAAGCCTGAGAAAGGCCCGGTGTAACAAGAAAGTCCTGACCCAGAATAAGGGTCCCTCCAGGACTAAAGAAAAACTGGAGTTCACAGACCCTAGTAAAGAATAAAACCACACCTGACAGAATGAAAGCAGTCTAATAATTTACTTGCCTGTCATCAAATCCAACACCTGTGAAAGAAAGACATTGCAATACAAGCTCCCTGCAGTTTATCATCCACAATGTTGAATGTGCAAGTTTTAAAAATTAAAAATTAGACATACAGAGAAGCAGGACCCATTATCAAGGAAAAAAGAAGTCAATTGAAATGAGTATTGAGATAACCCAGATGTTGCAACTAGCAGATGAGATATTTAGAAAGCTGTTACAAACATGTTCAGCCACTTCTAGGAAAACAGAAGCATAATGAGTAAACAAGTAGAGAAGTGCAATATGGAAGTTAAAACTTAAAAAAAGAACCAAATGGAAATGCTAGAAGCTAAAAGCAGAACCTCTGAAATGAAAAATCGCTGTGTGGGCTTTGCAGCAGATTGGAGACAGCAGAGGAGAAAGTCAGTGAACTGAAGACATCAACAGACATCTAATCAAAAAAACAGAGAGGGGAAAAGATTTTTTTAAAAAATGAGCAGAGTGTCAGTGACCCATAGGACTACATTAGGCAGTCTAATGGAGGCATAATTGGATTGACAAAAGAAGAGAGCTTGGGCAGAAAAAATATTTGGAAAAAAATGATGACCGAAACATTGCAAAATTGGTTTTAACAGAGCAACCTGCAGACCCAGGAAACTCTGAGCCCCAAACAGGATAAGTACAAATAGACAAATCACTCCTGCACACATCACAGTCAAACTGCTGGGAAGTGAAAATAAAGATGAAATATTAAAAACAACTAGATAAAGACACACGTCGCACAGAGGGGACGAGGATGTGAGTGATAGCTGATACCATCAGGCACAGACCAGAGGCAGTGGGATGGTATTTTTAAAGTGTTGGAAAAGGGGGAAACTGTCAGCCCAGAACTCTATATCCAAGGAAAATATCCTTTAAAAGTGAGAGACTTAGATCTTTAGAAAAGAATTAAGGTGATCAAAATGGCAAATATGTGGAAAAATAGTATAAAAGACTATTCTGTTGTTTAAAAAATGTTATTTTTAAACCTTCAGCTTGATGATCTTTTACTATGAATACATCCATACACCCAAACAAAATACTGGATATTTACATCACTCCAGAAACTTCTCTCAGACCTCTTTCCAGGGCCTACCTCTAAAGTGACCACTTTCTTATTTCCTGCACCAGAGATTAGTTTTGCCTGTTTTTTGAGTCCCATGGGATTAAACAGTATAGAATGTTCTGTGTCTAGATGCTTTTGTTCTACATGAGAGATTCATCCCCATTGCTGAGTATATCAGTAATCTGTTCCTTTATTTATTTTTGAGTAGTGTTCTATTTGCATAAATATACCAAAATTAATTTGCCTGCTGATGGCCATTTGGGCTGTCTCTACTATTTTGGTGCTGTGAATATTCTTGCACAAGTCTTTTTCTGGACAGAGATGTTTTCATTTCTCGCAGGGAAACTCCTACATGAGAAATTACTGAGTCATAGGACAGAGGTGAGTTAACATCAGGAGACACTGCCAAACAGTTCTTGAAATGGTTGTACCATTTGACACTGTCCCCAACAACGTTGAGAGTTTCGGTTCCTCCATATTCTTGCCAACATTTGGTATTGTTATAATATTTTGTTGTTGTTTTAGCCATTCTTGTAGGTGTGAGGAATATCTCATTTTGGCTTTAATTGTCATTTCTCTGATCACTGGTGATGCTGAGCACTTTTTATGTGCTAACTGTCTCTTTGGATGTCTTCTTTTGTGAAGTGTCTGTTTGCCCATTTTTTATTATGTTGTTTTTCTTTTGACTGAATGGCAACTGCCTCTTCACCTGGGCACACTGGGGGCAAACTCCCTCAAGTTTGCCACAGTCCCTCTGGCCTACCACCCACCTGTGCTTGTCATCTTCCCTTCAAATCCCAGCACCTCAGGCAGACTTGGGATGGCCTGAGTCTACAGTCATGAGCAGGAAAATTGAAAGCACATCTATTGCTAAAATATAAAAATTTTCAAGAGTGCTGTTCTTAAGAGAATTTTGAACATCTTTTCTGCATAAATAAAGTGTTCCGGGTGTGTTATTCAGTTCTGAGAAAGCTATAATCCATGAATTCAAAGATTATAATCAGTTGAGGAAACAGGTGTGTTAGCAAATAATCGTTACATAAGAATGAAGCATCTCTCTCCTTCAAGTATTTGTCCTAGATGCTGCTCTAGGCTTTTTTTCTTCACATTTTCCATGATCTCTTTTCGCTCATCTTTAACCACTGCCTAAGCCATTCTACCCAAATCCATGTCCCTAGCCCCAGTCTCTCTTAAGGTAACCTTGTGGTAAACCATAGGCGGTACAACTCTTCATGGTCTAACCATTTTATTTCCACCCACCCCACACTCCCCATCTGAGAGCAAAACAACAAAATCTCCACTTCTCCTATATACCTAAATTAGCTCAAGTACAAGTTAAGCTGCTATAACAAAGAGGTCCTCAATGTATGGAGTTTATATGAGGGGAGACCAAAACACAGGAATTATCTTCTGGAGGGTGGGCCCCTTGTAGCACAGGCCTCCCCACTAGGTGAGTGTTCTAGGAACCCATCTGTATCAGTGTACTAACTGGCGTTGCTGTGAGGGGCTGTGTTCAGCTTCTGTGAATTTTTTTTTTGAAGACTCAATGTTTGCCTATTTCATGGTGGGTCATTTACGAGCGCACCTGCCCACACTGCACTGAATGTTCAGCAGTTTGTTTGTTTGTTTGTTTGTTTACCAAAAACAACATGACCCTTGTGCCCCACTGTCCCTATTCACCAGGTCTCACCCCAAGTGCCTTTTTTTGTTTCCCTGGATGAAAAAATCCTCAAACAGAAATGTTTTACCAATGTGGAAGAGGTGAAACAAAAAATAGCAGAAGCACTAAAAGGCATCAAAATTGACAAGTTCAAAAACTGTTTTGAGCAGTGGAAAAAATGTCTTGATAGGTGTATTGCATCGAATAGAGAGTACTCTGAAGGTGACTGAAGTTTAAACATGTAAGAAATACATAATTGTTTATAAATAAACTCCATTTTGGGGGCCCTCCTTATATAAATATGGGATAAATTACATAGAGGGACATTTTTCTTTCATGTAATGGTCCAAAATGAGAGGCCCAGAGTTGGCCGTGCGTCTCTGCTCCACTGTTCCCAAAGCGCTTGTGGTCAAGGCCAATGTAGGCAGGAGCACATTTCAGCCTGAGGGAACGAGAAGGAGAGAAAGTAGAGGGCATGCAGCTTCCTCGTAGAATACGTTCCAGATGTTTCCATGTCACTTCTTCACATCCCTTTGACCCAAGCAGTCGCAGGCCTTAGGGAGCCACTAGGGAGGCCAGAAGAGGGAGTCTCCAGGGGGGCAGCCATGTGTGTTAAAACTTGATGAATGACCAGTAAAAGACAGAAAAGGACACAGCAGGCCAAACCACAATCTTCAGCTCAGTGATTGAGACCGCAGTCCACGGAGTGAACTGATCCAGAAGGGTGGGCTCATCATCGACTCTCCCTCTCCCCCTTCTTCATACTTGGTGTCCAGCAAGTCACCAGGTCCTGTTGATAAGAATTTGGGAGTCCATCCCAATTCTGTTCTCTCCTCCTCATTTATGTAGTGACTTAGCCTCTCCTTTTGCCAAAACCTCCCTCAGTAGCCCCCTTACCTGTCTCCTTGCCCACAGGTCCAACCTCTGTCACTTCCATGGTTAAAATCCATCAGTTACCAGAAACATGTCTGCCTGTGACAAGAAGAGCAGTTGCCCCTAACTAGGGGGTCCAGGGTGGGAGGGGAAACCACTGTTCACCACCTTCCTTTCCATGTTGCTTGAATTTTTTGTCCCATGCAAAAAATAAAAATTAAAACACTATAATAAAGAAATACCCTATGGCTTTATATCATTCATAGGATAAGTAGAATTCAAACATTTTAGCATGGGACAGTGGGACTGCTGTCTGCCCTCCCGTATACCCCCCTGCTGCGCCCCCTCCACGTCCTCCACAGAAGTTCTGCCCACTTCACTGCCTCCTCCTGACCTGGCCTCTCCCTCCCTCCCCCCACCCCACCAACTTCCCCAGCTTCCTGGAAAACTAAAGTCTGTCGTCACCTCCTTGACGCCCTAGCAGGGTTATTCCTCTTTGGAGGAGCTCCTGCTTCACAGTGCTTCTCTGCTTCCCTACACACAGTGTCATAGCAGTTGTCACGTCACCGTCACTTTGCATTTATCCATCTGATTCTCCCTTTCTGCCACTAGACCAAGGCCCCTTAGGGGGTTGGGCTGTGCTTAGCAGTCAAGGTCAGCTTCCTGAACACCTTGTGCAAGAGATTGTATTCCAGGGACTTAAGGCCACATGGGAAAAATTACTGGGGGAGACAGAGCTTACAAAGGAAAACTCTTAAAAATACTTTTGTACTTATTAAAATAAAATAATGCAGCAGACTAAATAAAAATAACATTATGCCACCTTGCATGTTTAAATTCATTTCTTTTTCCATCCCTTACCCACTCAAAGCACTCCAGACTGTCCTTTCCGGGATTTTTACCAGGTGCCTGATGTCCACGCATGTATCATTCATAATCAAGGTGCCATTTACTGCAGGCCTGCGACAGGTCCAGGAGTGTACATACATGTTCATAATTCTCCCACTAACCCTGCAAGTTAGCTTATATTGCGCCTGTTTCACAGGAATGTGGAGGTTCTGAAAAAGTTGTTGACTGGCCCGGGTTATGAGCCGTCCAGCAGGGGTTTGAACAGGGTCTCTCAGGTCCCAGAAACCTGTCAGCTTTCCCTGTAAGCTCTCTGCTGCCAGGCCTGCTCAGAGACAGCGCTTGTGTTTCTAAAAGGCAGTGGTTCCCTGTGTTCTGACTGGACCTGTTGGTGACCCTTTCCTCCCAAGACAGCCCTACCTCTCAGCCAACTGCTCCTCATTCTGGTTTCTCAGCTCCCTGCTCCCAGCAGGCTCAGCATTTAGGTCTGAATTTACTTCTCTTCAGTTTATTCTTCCCATCAAAACTGCAGTGCAAACACCTCTATTCCTGCTCTGCTTCCCACTCTATTTCCCTTTTCTACACCCAAACCCTGTTTCTTCTTCCTGAGTTATCCCGGCAGGGAGAGCTCACGAGGGGACTCATCTGTCCCAGTGATGATGTGGAGTCACGAAGGGCTTGGGCAGGAGAGAATGGCTGTGAGCAGTGCCAGTCTCCTTACTGCCTGGAGGCATGATGGCAGGGGGCAGGGGGACGGGAGGCGATGACTCCAACGAGAAGGTGAGGAGGAGGAGAAGTCCCGTATAGGAACCCAGAAGGAAATGCAGTGTCCTGGGACTCGACCTCTCCAGAAAGGCACATCTCAGAGGTAACTCCGCACATACAGGCTCAGGGTCACACTGGGCACTCAAGCCCGCTGAGATGAACAGGCGGGCCTAGAATTCAGAGTGGCAGCCATGGGCAGGTCCTGTAGACAATAACGGACGCTGTCTGCCCTCTGCTGCGATGCAGGTGGTGAAGGCTGCTGATCTTCTGCCCAGCAGGAGAGGCAGGGCTCTGGGACCTGAGCCCTAAGCACTGGGCCTTGCCGTTCAGGCGGGTCCATGGACCAGCTGGGGCTTACTCTACATGCACAGGGCTCCACCCCACCTCTGAGTCAGTGCTTGCACTGTGACAGGACTCTCAGATAATCTGCCTTTGCTTACAGGGGTGGTTCTCAGTATGTGGTCCCACCAGCAGCAGCAGCACCTGGGAACTTGTTGGAAACACAGATTCTCAGGCTGCACCACCAACGCCAACCAACTGAATCAGAAGCTCTGGGGCGGGCCCAGCAGTCTGCACTTTAACACCCCTGCACACGATTCCGATGCCTGCTTGGGACTGGACCATGTGGCTGTTGTGAGTGTGACCTTGAGAAAGCCACAGATCTGGACTGACTTGTTCTGCTGCTCAGGCTCCTCTTAGGGAAAATGGGAACATTAAGTAGGAATTGCACCCGCTTCGCAGAGTTTTTGTGACATTCAATGACCCTCTCCATGCAGAGAGTGTCCAGCACACAGTGTCTCAGCTCCTTGCAGTGCAGTTGCTGTCTTTCCTCTCTGCCCGAGGCCTGTTTCCAGAAAACTGCGAAGGGAAAGAAATGTTTGCATCTTCTGGAACCTGGAGTGATAGATACCCTCTTGCTTCTCTGTGACTGTGTTTTGAAAAACAAACATGTACTATTCTAACCAGCTAGGAATTCTGATGGAGATCATTGTCACACAGGCCTTTACCGGCAAGGAGTGCCTTTGGCCACCCTTGTGTGGTGACATAAGGTGGACACGGTTATTTCCAGCTCTGGGTTGCATGCAAGCAGCCGTTCCCTAGTGTCTGAGACTCAGGACAATGGTCACAGGTCCTTACCCAGGAACTGTTTCCTCAAACAACAGGCACGTGCTTGCAGGCAGAAGCACAGTAACTACATGGAAGCGATGCTTAGCGAGAGTGGCAGCGTCTTCTCCGCAGCACCTAGTACCAGTGTGCGGTGTCTGTGTTTCTTACTCTGGGTCCCACCTTAGCATTCAGAAAGTGTGGGAAACAGTTCCATTCATAAAGTTGTGATTCTGTGGACCCCCTCGAAAACAGTCCACAGCTAATGCTCACTGATTAACCCAGGGCAGGCACAGTGCTAGGCACTAACTCTGAATTGTCCTGCTGAAACCTCCTAGCCCTAGGAGGTAACTCCTGCTGCCATCCCCATTTTACAAATGAGGAGACCGAGGCTTAGAGGGGGTCGTCCCCTGTACTGGAGCATCAAGCCCATGGCTGTTTCATACCACAGCCCGTGCCCTTGCCGCAGCACTTGGAGGAGCTCTAACTCACCCTGTATAAAGACAACAGGAAAGACGGGACCTCTTCTTCCAAGCGACCAGAGCGTCCTAACTGCGGATATGGTATAATTTGCCTTAAGAGCTGCAAGGTGGAATTCTGACAATTCTCCGGATGTCGCCTGCTGAGGGCACCTGCAGTCGTGGTGGGCCAGCCAGACCACCCCTCCGGCCTGGCTGCGACCCTGTGGAACCAGTGCTCGGTCCCCCGCAGCCAT
The DNA here is from genome assembly GCA_004027475.1 of Anoura caudifer. Lineage (NCBI taxonomy): Eukaryota > Metazoa > Chordata > Mammalia > Chiroptera > Phyllostomidae > Anoura > Anoura caudifer. Next base: position 117,295 of record PVKU01002183.1, read on the forward strand.
CCTGGTACCCATGTGTGTGTGGGCTCTTTTCCTTACAGGCTCTAGTCAGCACTCTCTGGGTCCAAATTTGCTCAAAGTCACTTTAAAAACCACTTACATCTGGCACATGCCTCCCACAGAAGCCTGCCCTACACAGCCAGGGCTGGGTAACGCCTTGTGTTTGTGTCACCAGCCTTCTGTCTTCAACTGAAGGAACTGTGCCCACACACAGGGGTTTCACCATCTCAAAGCAGCACCGGAAGGCAGGACAATAAACCAAAACAAGAGTCCGTCCCTTCACATCACACTGTCCAGCAACACAGTTGCCTTGGCATTTTCTGCACAGGGCTAAGAAATGCCACAGGTGCAAGCGTCTCTGCTTATATGTGTCACACCTGGTAACCAGGCAGGCTACCTCTAGAACCTTTTACACTATTGTTCTGGCTTGGTGTGGGGCTGCATGTCCGGCCCCTGTTTCCTGCCCTGAAAAGGGGTCAGCGTGATTCCTCATCTGGTCTCCGTTGGATGTCATTTTATTTTCTCTAACTTGCTGTTCTTTCTGTTCTCACATTCTAAACTTCCTCAGCCACTCCTCCTTTCCCTTGGCCATCTCATGAAGCCAGCCGCACCCCAACACCCCCACGCTGGTCCTGAGCCCACCTCACAGCCTGCCACCCAGTCCGGGTGTGCCGGGCCAGGCCGCTCCCACAGCGCGCCTTTACTGAGTGCTCATTGGGGACGAAGGACATCCTTACAGGTTTTAAGTGCCAAGAACTTTTCCTCTGTTAGTAATCTTGAAGGCAGTGCCTCCCCCACCTAGAGGTGCATGCCTGGAGAGAGGGAGCCACTACGGGATGGGGTACCCCCTCCAGCACCATCAGTACACCCCGTGTCTCTCAAAACAGTGCTTCTTATACAAGTCTTCTCATACAGGGGTCTTGTTAATCTGCAGGTTCTGATTCAGGGAGTCCAGGGTAGGCCTGAGATTCTGCATTGCTAACAAGCTTCCAGGCTGGTGCTGCCCAGCGTGGGTCCGCTTTGGGCCAGCCAGAGGCCATGAACACGTGCAGTCCTGGCTGCACTCTGTGCGGTAGAGTTATCATCATTTTTCAGTTGAGGGTCACGTCTCTAAAGGTTCACTTGGTTTTAGGGACCGTATACAAGTTCTAGTCTGCTTGTTGCAGGAAGCGGGGCTCCACAGAGAACCTGCCACATTGGATGGAGTGATTCCGTTCTAGACGCATCCCAGGAGGAAACGGTTACCAGTTAAATGGGCCCACCCTGCAATGGGGACCAAAACCCATCAGCCAGAAGCTCCAGGGGCTCTGGGAGGGGTGTGCTTCTCCACGCTGCAGTCCCAGCAGCCTCTCTCCTCAAAGACTGAAAGTGACAGCCTGGCTTTGTCCCACTGAGTGCATCTTTGTGGAAATCGTCCTGGCCTTGTGCTAAGTGACAGGATTCCACAGATGAAGGTGGCATGGAGTTCGTCCAGGGCATCAGACAATATCCTTGCCAATCATAAACACACTTGGGCTATTGAAGACTTGCCTATCGACTGTGCCTCTTCTGAGTCTGTGTGTAAAAGTTAGTGGGTGGAAACAATTTGAGGTGGTCCATTTTATTCCTTGGAATCAATTTGATGGACTTGGAAGTTATGGAGAAAGGCTGGGGTGTGTTCATGGGAAAATGCACACCTTTGGAAAATGAGGTTTTGTAGATTGAAAACATTAATCCTTCATTGCCGTGTAAAATTAAAAGCAGTAAACCCTTGTACTTAGAGCAATCACAGGCCCAGGAAGACCTCTGTCTATGGAGAACACAGACACTTTGGGCCACACCTTTTACATCCTGAAGGAAGAAATGACAGCCTGCAACCCTGAAAAACCTTACCGTTTATTATTGAGCAGCCCCTTGACCCCCTTATTCAAATAGAAAACAACAGGACGGAGGGCTCAGGTCGGCAGTGTGCTGAGGAGTGCGGCCAGATCTGTGAAGCTTGCTCAGTGAGAGGGTCATGGCAGTTCAGTGTTTAGAATTTGGTGGTGTCGATTTTACAGTGAAGAGGGGTCCAGAGCCTCCACTTATATTTCTGTTTAAACATTTTAGAGGGAGTTATTAAACACTCCTTCGAAAAGGAATGTTCAACCTGGGGATGATGTTACCAGTACAATTTCTGTGACAAATAGGGTCACCTCTTTGCTGCCATTTTCATAGGAGAAAAACACGTAAGAGCAGTAACTACTCAGTGCACCCATGTGGAGCCATTACCTGGCCGTCAGGACACCCAGAGGCAGCGTGTTGCATGAGCTGGTGCCACGGAGGCTGGGCTTTGAAAACTCTGTAAGCCCAAATCAATGTGGAGGAAAGGAAGCAGCAAGCTCATTTCAAACCATTTCCCCATAAAGCCATTTCCTATTTATGGGCAGTAGTTATTGGTTCTCCTGTAGACGGTATTTTCTATTCTTTTCAAAACATATCATTATAACCACCTCTTAAATCCATTTCCTTTTTCCTCTTTTGAGCCCATAAATCATCCATGTGTTTCTCTCCTCCCAAGCGAAGGAGGGAGTTACATTACAACTATATTCATACATGGCATCAGTTGCTCTCCGTTTCTTGAAATACTCATCCTTTGTCTTCAAGAACACACAGATATGGCACAAAGTACTGGTCATGAAGATGGAACTTAAACTATGAGATCTCTGTATCTGTTTTTCCTTACATTTCTTTGCTTTTCCTCTTCCCAAACATGAGGCAGAGTAGAATCATATTACTCAAAAGAGCTCTACCGAGTTTCACCTTCTAGCTATGTCTCCTCAGACAAGTGACTAACCCCTCTCAGCCTCTATTGCCTATTTCATAAAGTCACAGAAAAGACATTTGCTTTATCCAGGTAAAGGAGGTGAAATTTTCTGGGCAGATTAAACAAGGTAATAGTGTTGAAGAAAATTCTAAACTGAATACATACGAATGCCAAGCACTGATAATACTATTTCTGTTTCGCATCACTGGGGAATGGGTGATTTTACAAAAAGCACATTTTCTCTGTAGGCGAAGCTTATCTCTTTAAGGGTCCATTTGGGGAAGAAATCATAATAAAAAGTGGGATGCCCTTCCCTGTCTACTTCAAGAGGAGACTGTGGACAGGATAGAAATTCTTCTGGATGGCCCGGGTCACCATTCCAGTGCCCACGGAGCCCTGGCACGTAGAGCTGAGAGGAGGCATGCCCTCGCAGTGCCTGCGTCAGTCTGCTGGGGCTGCTGTAACTGTACGTGGACCAGAGGCTTCCACGACAGAAACTTGTTCCCACATTTCTGGAGATGGGAGGTCCAGATCAGGGTGCCAGCGGGTGGTTTCTGCTGAGTCCTCTTCCTCGGCTTGCAGATGCCCGTCTTCTCCCTGTGTCCTCACACGGCCTCTGAGCACACATATCCCTGCTGTCTCTTCCTTGTCTAATAAGGACACAGTCACACTGGATAGAGTCCCAGCTTAAAGCCCTCATTTTAACTTAATCACCTCTTCAAAGTCCTCATCTCAAAACATGGTTACGTTCTAAGGTGCAGGGGAGTAGGATGCAGCATATGAATTTAGAGTGAACACAGATCAGCCCATAGCAGTGCCCCCAGCCTCCTCCTTTCACAGGTGAGAAAATGCGCCCAGTGTGCTGGCAAGCCTGGAACAGAGGCCAGGCCTAGGGACCGGCCTGTAACCGCCTGCCTGGCCTTCCTGGTTCTGCCCTTGTCTCCCCCTATAATCCATTTTGGGATCTATGTACCCAAAGTTTGACCCACAGATAAGTAAGATATCAGTGCACTTCAAACATGACCATGGTAAGAAATCTTTCTGTTTTGTGATGCATCATTCAGAATTCCTGGTAGCTAGAAAAGGCTCTTTATCTTCCCGTGGCCACATCTCATCTCCCTGCACAAGCCATTTATACACCTGCAGGGAGCAAAGCACACCTGTCAGTCTGCCCCCACATCACGGCATGCAATTTAATGACTAGCCTTTCCGAGGTCTCAAGCTTTTAAAACTTCCACACTTGTATAAAATAGACCATAGCATATGAACCGTGGGAAATGGAATCTTGTCATTAATCATTGAAGTGACAAAATGCGGCAGTCTTGAATTTCCTATTTTTTATACTAACTGACAACTCCCAGAAAGGCCCTCCCTGGGCGCCGTAGACCAAAGGAATATTCCACAGTAACGTCCATGGAGGACAGGGAGAAGCCCGGGCCCGTAGGGCCTGGCCCACTCCTCGGTGGCCTTGGATCAGTTAGTTACCCTTCCTCAGCTCCATCTGCTCCTTGCAAATGGAGACTGGGCTACCTACTGGACACCTAGGAGGGTGGCAACAATGGGTGACAATACCTGTCTAGGTGGGCGAGGTGAGCCAAGTGGCTGGCACCCAGGAGGCACTATCAATGCGAGCTGTTGTTTCTGCAGTGCAAGTTTGCATTCGGTCACAGGGCCCTGGAGGTGCTGTGCGGGCCTGCCAAGATGGCCTTTCACTCCCATTTCTACTCTTGGTCCATGATCCCTTCATCGTCCATTGTCAGCCCCTCCTTCTTGACATTTTCATCCAAAAAAAAAAAGTCTTAAGGAAAGAAAAACAAACAATAGGGCTGCAGAGGGCAGTGTGGCCTGGATCCCAGGTAGCGAGTTTCAGGAGACTGACCCTGTTCACCTCCTGCGTGTCCCTGAGCTCTGGCAAGTCTGGACAAAGACATTGCCACTAGAGGGCACTTTCGGGCAACCAATTTGTTATAGGATCCCTGGCACCAAAAACCAAAAACAGGAAAAAAAGAAAGAAAACCCACAGCATAAAGATAATAATCTTTAACTTATAGGAACATAGCCAAATTAAAAAAAAAAAAAACAATAAATAAGTAGCACAAACTAAATATCCAGTACAAGGGCATATAAATTATAGTGCATCAACATGAGAGTATAAGGTAGGCATCACTATATTGGGTAGGAAGACATAGGGAATTCCTAGCAGAGTATAAAGAATTCACATGACTTCAACAGCTAAGAAGAGATAATGCAATTGGAAATTTCATTCTTTTTTGTTCAGTGAGACAATGGGTAATTTTTAAGTTAATTTCTTTCCTTGAAAGTATTGTTCTTTTATTTACTTCCATCTCCCAAAGAAACAATGTAATCTTTTCCCTAACCTTGAGATCTGCTGCTATCAGTATGTAACAACAGTGACCACACCACAGGCTGGGAGGCTGACACAACACAAATGTATTTTCTCACAACCCCAGAGGCTAAAACCTGAGATCAAACTGTTGGCTGGCTTGGTTCCTCCTGGGGGCTCTCTCCCTGATGTATAGATGGCCATCTTCTCCCTGTGTCCTTACATCCTCTTCCGTCTCTGGGTACCTGTGTCCTAATCTCTTCTTATTAGGATGCCAGTCATATTGGATTAGGATCTACCCTAACAACCTCATTTTAACTTAATTACCTCTGTAAAAGTCCTCTCCAAAGGTCCTGGGGGTTAGCACTTCAGCATAGGAATCCCAGAGGGAGGGGGTACAATTCAGCTCTTACAGGGACTATTCTAATAGTACCGCTTAGTCATGTACAATATCATGTCATCACATTTAAATTATTTGTTTTGTAAGTGTTATATCTAAAGCACACTCTGGGACATAAAAAAAAACATAATATCATTTCTTATGCTTTTATCCATGAGCTGTAGGGTCAGATCCTTCTCTCCAGCCTAAGTCTAGTGTTATTAACCACCAAATTTGCTACCTCATTGGTAAACCAATAAAAAGCTGTAATTATTCACCAGACATTTGGAATGTCTGTTTAAAGAAATGTGATCTTATTCACTGATTTTTTTTTCCCCTTTCACTTGATTTATGAACTGTTGTTGAAATTAAGCCTATTTCCCAAATGGCTCCACAGCAATCACTGCCTGCCTTTGTGCCAAGGGCCAGAATCCATCCTCGAGCTTGGCACTCATAGGGTGGTGGATTGGTAGCTTTGTGTTATGCGAAATATGTCTGAAGATGTTCTAAATACAGCTATACCTAAAATATTTTAGGTATTTTAACATCATATATACACACCGTGAATATTCATACACACATACACATATATGCTCAATTCTTTAATATATGCAACAGATTCTAATTCTGTTTTTGTTTTCCAAACTCATGCTCATGAATTGGAAGTGTTACGTTTTCTTGATCAATCACAATCCTGTTACTTTAGATGTTATTTTCTCAGCATTTTGGGTTCTAGGGATTTATTACTGTGGTATTGGCCTCTCATGGCAAAGGACCAAATGTTTTCACATGAATAGAAATAAAGAAAAAAAATGAAAGATTCCAGGTGTTGTCTACTATTATTACATTAGCCTCCATTCATCTCTGTCTGCCAAATATCTGAATAGATACAGTTTTGAAGACTTACCCGAGACAAGAGGATAGACAGAAAACGGAGGTCTGCACTGCCCCTGATTTAGTGAAGGCAGCAGTGCATTCCAGGGCAGCTCGAGGATGGGAACTGATGGTCCCAAGCCCCCAGGTAGAGCGCTGGGCCCATGAATCGTCCTGCCACTCATGTGAGTAAAAGCACAGGTGAGATAGAAGAGGCATGGCGTCTCTGACCACCAGACAAATCCCATCGTCTTCTTAATTATGGTAGTAATGTACACATGTTTTATTCATCATGCTTGCAAGCCAGCAGTAGAAGTTTGTTATGTGCATCTATTTGCAGGTGTGTGCTAGACACTGAGTCCTGTAACTGAGGCACGCAAGCCTCTGAGGGAGGAGAGACAGAAATACAGATACATTTCCATTACAAGTAGAACTATGTGAGCATACTAGTTCTGCATCTTGCCTTTTTTGTTTAACAATATATCATTCCATGACAGCTCAAAAACATTTCCTTTTTTTTTAATTGGTTGCCTGTAGCATTGAGTATAGGATTTGTCCTAAATACACAAGGTGGGCAAAAGTGAGTACATGAAACACGTGGTTTATTTTTGTATTATCATTTGTTTGTATTACAACTGTAAACCTACTTTGCCTACCCTTGTACATTGGATTTATTATAATTTATTTATCTAGTTCCCCAATAGTTCCCTAAAGCAAATCATGCTGTAGTAATCCTTAACCAAAGTGTTGTGTACACTTGTGAAACTGTTGGGTTAAAACTTCTGTGTCATTTAATTTTTTTTTTTGCTAGTGTAACTGATTTGCTACTGTTCATTTTTTAAACCATTTTATCTGACAAAATCATTTTCAGTACAATTTTGCAAAAATGATGGTTATTTAAGCATGATTTTGATGATATAAACAGTTAAAAAGAAGAAACTTCCATTCTAAAGATTATTCAAATTTAATATTCAAATTAGAAGACCACACACAGCATCACTTCTTTGACATTTCTGCCAAACATGCATGACCTGAATCTAATAATGAGGAAACATCAGACACACCAAATTGAGAGATATTCTATAAAACAGGGGTCCCCAACCTCCAGACCACAGACCTGTACCAGTCTGGGCTGTACAGCAGGAGGTGAGCTTGAATGTAATGCACTTGAATTGTCCTGAAACCATTCCATCCACCCCCATCCATGGAAAAACTGTCTTCTATGAAACTGGTCCCTGGTGCCCCAAAAGTTGGGGACAGCTGCTATAAAATAATTGGCCTGTCATTTTTAAAATTGTCTAGAACCTGAAATTCAAGGAGAGGCTGAGGAATGGTCCTCAATAAAAGGAGAATAAGGAAATAGGACAGCTAAATGCAACTCGTGATTCAGAACTGGGTCCCTTTTTCTGCAAAGGACATTATTGGGACAATTGGTGAGACTTAACCAGGTCTGAGCATTGGGTGGCGCTGTTGGGTTGAGCTGACTCCCTGACGTTGATGACTGTATTGTAATTAATGTAGGAAAATGTCCTTGTTGGTAGGGAATATACACTAAGGGATTTGGAGTTGATGGGACAACAGGTCAGCATCTGATTCTCAAATGGTTCAGGGGTAAAAACTCATTTGTACAATAATGTCTTTGTACCATACTTCTAACTTTTCTCTGTAGTTTTTTTAAATACAAAAATTATTGCTAAAAACCTCAATAGTAATTGTAGCAATTATTTAGAACTTAGACCAACAACTATTTTAAGAAGCATTTTTCACCAACATTCTTTAGAATTACTGGCATAGGGGGCAATAAAAAGCAGAGGGCTTTTCAAGTCATTGTGGTTATGACTTTGAAATTCTCAGCAGGCAATGCCTCTTCTTATTGGCTACCCCTCGGTGGGGGCAGTACCCACCACCCAGCCCCTCAATTCACCCCAATTACAGTGGCAGATCCTGCTAACAACTTTGCCAGACTGTGTTACCAGAATCCCTCACCCAAGTTTGGAACATGGAACACTGGGACATTGACCAAAAAGGCCCTGGGGGCAGTGATAGGCTGTTACACTGTCCACACAGGGCAAAGTGTCTGTCCATCCAACCCACAACTCATTTCACCAGGGGAAAAATAATTTGAAACACCCCTCATGCTAATTAACCAACTCTTTTAGAGCCAAATATGGCAAAGAAGCCTTTGACTTAGCTCCTTATTAAGGCAGGACTTTTTTTTTTTTTCACATTAATATTTTTTAATTTAAGGTAATTTTTTAAAATTGTTGTTTTACTACATTTGTTTCCCATTCCCCCCCTTTACTCTCCCCTTCCCTACCCAACCCCACCTCCCACATTCAATCCTCCCCCCATCGTCGTTGTCCGAGGGTCCTTTGTACATGTTCCTTGATGACCTTTTCCCTTCTTTCCTCTATTATCCCCCTCCCCACTCTCTGGTCACTGTCAGTTTATTCTTTATTTCCATGTCTCTAGTTCTATCTTGCTTGCTTGTTTGTTTTGTTGATAAGGTTCCACTTATAAGTGAGATCATATGGTATTTGTCTCTCAATGTCTGGCTTATTTCACTTAAAATAATATTCTCTAGTTCCATCCATGCTGTCTCAAAGAACAGGAGCTCCTTTCTCTCTGCTGTGTAGTATTCCATTGTGTAAGTGTACCATAGTTTTTTGATCCACTCATTTGCTGATGGGCATTTAAGTTGATTCCAACACTTGGCTATTTTAAAAAACACTACTATGAACATTGGGGTGCATAGGTTCTTTTGAATTAGTGTTTCAGGATTCTTAGGGTATAATCCCAGCAGTGGAATTGCCAGAACAAAGGCAGTTTCATTTTTAGTTTCTTGAGGAAATCCCATACTGTTTTCCACAGTGGCTGCACAAGTCTGCATTCCCACCAACAGTGCAGTAGGATTCTCTTTTCTCCACAAGCTCGCCAGTACTTCTTGTTTATTAATTTGTTTCTGATGGCCATTCTGACCAGTATGATGTGGTATCTCATTGTGGTTTTAATTTGCATCTCTCTGATGTCTAGTGATGCTAAGCATCCTTTCATATGCCTCTGGGCCCTCTGTATGTCCTCCTTAGAGAAGTGTCTGTTCAGGTCCTTTGCCCATTTTAATTGGGCTGTTTGCCTTCCTGGTGTGGAGTAGTGTGAGTTCTTTATATATTTTTGAGATCAAACCCTTGTCTGAGGTATCATTTGCAAATATATTTTCCCATACAGTTGGTTCCCTTTTTACTTTGTTGATGTTTTCTTTAGCCATGCAGAAGCTTTTTAATTTGATGTAGTCCCATGTGTTTATTCTTACCTTTAAGTCCCTTACTCTAGGGGATATATCAGTGAAAATACTGTTGTGTGGGATATCTGAAATTTTCCTGTCTATGTTTTCCTCTAGGGCTTGTATGGTGTCATGACTAGTATTTAAGTCTTTTATTCATCTTGAGTTTATTTTTGTGTATGGTATAAGTTGGCCGAGTTTCATTTTTTTGCATGTAGCTGTCCAGATCTCCCAACACCATCTGTTTAAGAGGCTATTTTTAATCTATTTTACTGAGGAAATGGAGTAAATGGGGACTCCTGCCCCTGCTGTCAAATATTAATTGACCATAGAGTCATGGGTTTATTTCTAGACTCTCTAATATGTTCTGTTGATCTGTGTGTCTGTTCTTATGCCAGTACCAGGCTATTTTGATTACAGTAGCCTTGTAATACAGTTTGATATCAGGTATTATGATCCCTCCTACTTTGTTTTTCTTTCTCAAAATTACTGAGGCTGTTCAGAGTCATTCATGGTTCCATATAAATTTTTGAAATGTTTGTTCCATACCTGTGAAATATGTCATTGGTATTTTAATAGGGATTGCATTGAATCTATAAATTGCTTTGGGTAGTATGGACAGTTTGAGGATGTTAGTTCTTCCTATTCATGAACATGGTATATGCTTCCATTTATTTATATCTTCCTTGTTTTCTTTCTTCAGTGTTGTGTAGTTTTCTGAGTACAGGTGTTTTACCTCCTTGGTTAGGTTTATTCCAAGGTAGTTTATTTTTCTTGTTGCTGTAGCAAATGGGATTTTTTTTCTGATTTGTTTCTGATATTTTGTTGGTGGTGTACAAAAATGCCTTCAATTTCTGAGTATTGACTTTATATCCTGCTGTTTTGCCAAACTCACTTATTAGATCAAATAATTTTTTGGTGGAGTCTATAGGGTTTTCTATGTGTACTACCATGTCATCTACAAACAATGACAGTTTTACTTCCTCCTTTCCAATTTGGTTACCTATTAATTTCTTTTCTTGTCTGATCACTGTGGCTAGAACTTCCAATACTATGTTGAATAGAAGTGGTAAAAGTGGACACCCTTGTATTGTTCCTGATCTTAGCGGGAAAGCTTTTATTTTTTGCAGCTTGAGTATGATATTGATTGTAGGTCTGTCATATATGCCCTTTATTATATTGAGGAATTCTCCCTCTATTCCCACTTTGCTGAGTGTTTTTATCATAAATGGGTGCTGTACCTTATGAAATGCTTTTCCACATCTATTGATATGATCATATGATTTTTATCTTTCCTTTTGTTTATGTGATGTATTAAGTTTATTTATTTGCAAATATTGTACCACCATTGCATCCCTGGGATGAATCCCACTTGATCATGGTGTATGATCTTTTTAATGTATGGCTGGATCTGGTTTACCAATATTTTGTTAAGGATTTTAGTGTCTATGTTCATCTGCAATATTGGCCTGTAGTTTTCTTTCTTTGCTGTATCTTTATCTGGTTTGGGGATTAGGATGATGCTGGCCTCATAAAAACAGTTTGGGAGTCTTCCATCATTTTGGATTTTTTGGAATAGCCTGTGAAGGATAGGGGTTAGCTTTTCCTTAAATGTTTTGTAAAATTCTCTGTGAAAATATCCAGTCCAGGGCTTTTGTATGCTGGGAGTTTTTTGATCATTGCTTTGATTTCACCAACTGTTATTGGTCTGTTGAGGCTTCCTCCTTGTTCTTGATTCAGTTTTGGAAGATTATATATTTCTGGAAATTTGTCCATTTCACCCAGGTTTTCAAATTTCTTCACATATAGTTCTTTGTAGTAATTTCTTACAATCCTTTGTATTTCTGTGGTATCAGATGTAATTTCTCCTCTTTCATTTCTGATTTTATTTATTTGGGTCTGCCCTCTTTTTTACTTGATGAGTCTGGTTAAAGGCTTGTTGATTTTGTTCATCTTTTCAAAGAACCAGCTCCTGGATCTATTGATCCTGTAAATTGTTTTCTTAGTTTCTGTGTCATTTAATTCTGCTCTGACCTTGAGTATTTCCTTTCTTCTACTCACTCTGGGCTTTGTTGTTGTTCCTCCAGTTCTTATAGATGTAGGGTTAGGTTGTTTATTTGAAATGTTTCTGTATTTTTTAGGTAGGCCTGTATCTCTATGAACTTCCCTCTCAGGACTGCCTTTGCTGTGTCCCATAGGTTTTGAATTGTTATGAGTTCATTTTCACTTGTTTCCAGAAACTTTTTGATTTCTTCCTTGATCTCATTCTTAACCCATTCATTGTTTAATAGTATGCTATTGAGTGTCCATGAATTTGAATGTCTTTTAGTTTTTTCCTTGAGGTTGGTTTCTAGTTTCAAGCCCTTGTGGTCTGAGAAAATGTTTGATATGATTTCAATTTTCTTGAATTTGCTGAGGCTTATTTTGTGTCCTATCATGTGGTCTATCTTTGAAAATGTTCCATGTGCATTTGAAAAGAATGAGTATTTTGCTTCTCTGGGGTGAAAGCTTCTCTATATATCAGTTAAGTCCATTTGATCTAGGACATTGTTCAATGCCACAATATCCTTGTTGATATTTTGTTTGAAAGATCTATCCATTGTTGACAGTGGAGTGATCAAATCCCCAACTATAAGTCTGTTACTGTCTTTCTTGAAGTCCTCCAAGATTTTTCTCATATATTTGGGTATTCCTATGTTGGGTGCATATATGTTTACAGTCTTTATGTCTTCCTGATGGATTCTTCCCTTGAGTATTATGAACTGTCCTTCTGGGTCTCTTTTTATGGCCTTTGTTTTGAAACCTATTTTAGGGTGGGACTTCTGATCAGAGTGTTTCAAAAGCTGTCCAACTACCTTGGATATATATTTCTAATCATAACCAAGCACCCCTAGGGTGTGGATTATCATGAACCAGACCACATACCTGCTCATGCTATTTTAAAGTCAGCGATGAGGTCTCCCATCGTGTGCACAGAGCAGAGAGCATGGCAGCACTCGTCCTTGTGGACCATACATGATGTGTGCTTGACATCAGTGCCATGTGCGTGTGCAGTCAGCATCACTCGACCCAAACATAGTAGATTGTCAAGATGCTTTTCTCCTTCATGGAAGCACTTTGCAGTTGAGAAAGAGATCTTGCAGACAAAATCAGACTGCTCTTGCCCACAGCCTAGGGGAGGGAGGCACAGATAGGGAGGTGGATCAGTGAGCTGCTGTCATTGGCTCATCCCCTTCTGGTGGCCTGAGAAACAAACTAGGACAGGGACAGGGTGACATGCCCATGCAAGGGGATATTGCTTGGTTACTGTGCAGCCTCGGGCCCCTGACAGGAAATCCATACTATCTCTGTGATTGTCTGGTTAGAACAGCCTCCAACCTAGTGCCTCCCATGTCTCATCTCAGCTCCCAGAAGTGCACAGGTCTTAAGCCCTGACCGGTAGAGGAGTCACCAAGGACCTTGTGAAAAGTTTACATCCTGGGCTGCTGCCCCAGGGGCTCTGACTCACCCAGGGTGAGACGGGAAGAGTGCCTGCTGAACAAACACCCAATATTTTTGATGCTTGTGGTCCCCGGGCTCCTCACAAGAGCCCTGCTCTCATGGCAGTGCCATGGGGCTGGAGGTCAGAAAGCTCAAATTTGCCTTCACAGCTCTTTGTGCACCAGGTGACCCTGGGCTTCCCCTCAGTGCTCATAGTGGTAGAAGAGAAGACCCTTCACAAACCGTGAGGCTCCTCCAATGCAAGAGGGTCTTATCCCCATTATGACATTAACACTGATGCCCTCCCTGTGGGTGTTCAAGCCTTTTGGTGCCTCCTCCCCAGTTTTTACAAACATGCTGTTCTATCCCCAGCCTTCAACACAGCCAGATGTGAGAAACTACAGAAGGAGAAGGAGGAGCTGGAGAGGAGGTTTGAGGACGAGGTGAGGAAGTTGGGCTGGCAGCAGCAGGCCGAGCTCCAGGACCTGCAGGGCCGGCTGCAGCTGCAGTTCCAGGCGGAGGTGACGCGGCTTCAGGAGGAACACAGCGCCCAGCTGCTGCGGATCCAGCGTCAGCATCAGGAGCAGGTCAGCGTGGGCTCTGTGCTCTGCCTCAGCTGTTGGGGTGGGCGGGCAGGGCGGGGGGTGGGAAGGTGGCAGGGAGCAGCGCTACTTGAGCCAGAAATCCTGTTCCTAGGTGAGCTTCTTGTAAAGTTCCCTCTCTGACCTCATTTCTTTCTTCTGTTGCCTCCTTTCCTCCTTTTCAGCCCCTCTGACTTCCCTCTCCTTGTCCTCCAGGCATGTTCCCACTCCCTGCCTGGAATGCTCTCCCTCTAGATACTTCATGGCTCCCTCTCTCCCTCCCTTCCAGACTTTTCTCAAAAGTCTCTTTCTTGTGAGGCTTTTCCTCATCCCAAATTACAGCTCTTCTCCCTACCACATATACACTTTCATGTTCCCTTTCCTGCAATGGTTTTTCCTCAACATTTACCACTATCCAATGAATTAAAATTTTTACTTTTGTATCCTATTTATCATCTGTATATTTCATGAGGGGGGTGATGATAAGGCAAACATATGTTTAGTACTTGAGCGCCAGGCGCTGCTATTAACCCTGTACATGTACTAACTCATTTAATCTTCACAATCACCCTGCAAAGTGTGTATCATTATTATCCCCAATTACGTGAGACAAAACTGAAACCCGAAGGTTAAGTAACTTGTGAGAATTCCCAAAGCTGCTCATGGGAAAGCCAGGGTTGGACACAATCTGCTGCGGAGCCAGGCTCTCAAGAATGGAGTTGGGGTTGTCTCCAGGCTTACAGCTAGGATTTTGGTACCTAAATGTGGCTGTCAAGAGTAGTCCATCAGTCCATACTTGCTGAATGAAAGCATAAATGGCGCTAGCTAGCCCAGTAGTCTTACTAGAGAGAGAATTCATCTGGAAGAAGTTGAGAATAATCACCAGGGAGCCTGTCAGGTGACAACAGGTAAGAGCCAGAGGTGACTCTGCTCTCGTGAAAGCTAGTTCTGTTCTGTTCTTTTCTCCTTTTTCCAAGTCCCCAAGATCTGTGACCCCAGTACACAACTTCTAAGCACTGTATTGTTTCTCGTGGTCTGTGTATGATATTCCTAAGGGAAGCTGGCCTTTGCAAATAGCCTCTATATCTCCCACTAGTGCTAGGTGGCCCTTCACAATCATGAACATTGGGGCTGCCCCCTCGGAATGCTTCCAGATAGATGCCCTGGACAGTGATGGTCCCCAGAGTCTTGTGAATCTGCGGGGGACACAAGGAGAATTTCAGAGTAATAATAAGAGCTGTGGTGGTAATGAAAAATCTCTTATCTGATTCATTTTATTTTATTCAGCATCTTCCTTTCTAAGAGCCTGTGGAAACCAGATATACTTGCCTGCTTGAGGTTGTTTATACTTATAGAGACCAGGAAACAGATGAAGTTACAGCTAAAGTTACCACTGGTGCTAATTTCAGAAACTGAATCTGCAGCATCTTACCTCCTAAGCTCAAGGAGAACGTGCTTTGAGGAACCCTCTGCATGAAGGTTCCTATGTGGGTACCACGTATGGCAACCACAGAGCTGAGGCCACTGCTGGGCAGAGCCTTCCACCAGTGGGGTGCAGCTTGGATGCCCCCTCAGCATTATCAGTACAGAAGCATGGCTGGGAGATGAGCTCTCACCCACCTTTAAGCTGGGACACAGCAGCCTTGAAGGAAAGAAGGCCCTGAGGTTGAGAATGAGTTACAGAAGCTACTTCTGCATACTTAAAGAAGGGCTGTGTCTTATGAGGGTTCTGAGATCTGTTCTACTTGGTCCTTTATGACATCTACAGTGATTCATCTATTTATCCATTCACCTACGCCAAGAACTTTTAGGGAATGCCCACTGTACAGAAGGCGCCATGTGAGGGCCCTGCGAGAGATACCAAGATTTATAAACCGTGGGCTTGCTTGGTCCATGCTTCAGGTGACAACCAGGGTAGGTTCTAAGAAAGTGCTCAAGAAACTATAATACTGGATGAGAAGCACAGATACGTGTTTAGGGATTGAGAGTTTACGTCTAACTGTGAGGATAGGGAGCACTTTGTGTTAGAAATAACCTCTGAGAGCTTTGGGTCTGAGTAAACCTTGCCTATAGATACCCTCTGGTTTGGGGGGTGGGTGATTTAAATCTGTGGATTATTCAGGCCCCTGATTTTGCTCCTGCTGCTGAACATTGGCTGATGGCCTGAGGCAGAGGGCATAAGGTGATGAGGGAGAAAAGGCAGGGTATAGCAGCTGCAGTTCAATTTCCAGTAGAATCATCTGCTCCTCTGCTTAGTGCAGGAAGAGGCTCAAGTGCAGGGCTGCAATGGAGACTGTCGTGGTCTGCGGACTCTCCACACTTGGGTTTCCTTAACAGGGACAGTTGCACATGGCGATGCTGACTTTATGGATAGTGACGTCTCTGTCAGAAATTATGCTCTGTGAGCTTAAAAGTCAACCAACTGGCCTCTCCTCACCTCACACACTGGTCCCACACACACCGGTCCCACACACACTGGCAGGCAGGCTTTCCTCAGGCTGGGAGCTCATGCACTGCTGGCGGCCTGACTGTGGCGCTGGGTCTCCCTCGGGACAAATCCAGCCCTTCGTTCACCTGGAGGGACAAAGACTGTCTCCCTCTGCCCACACGTGGGAATCACTTGGGGAACTAGGCCTCTCGTCATTCCCACCCCACACTAGTTGAATCGGAATTGCTAATAGGGCCAAGCATCGGGCCTAGAACTGCAGTGTCCCCAGACTCAGAGCCTTGCTCTTCAGTCCTGGGGAATAAGCAGGAGGCGTGGCCTGGCCCTCTGGCCTTTTTAAGTGCCTTTAATGATAGGATCTGACTTTTATTTCAAGAGTATACCTATACAATGTTTAATCGGAATTGGCACTCATGCCATAGCTAACTCTGCATTCATACAAGCCAAATTGCCAGAGCTTCCCTATTTCAAAGCACATGAAACAGATTCTCACCATAAATGCTAAGGCTTGCCCCTTCTTGCCCAAACACAGTGGCTTCCAGTTCTCCTCTCCGGGCTACCTTTGGCTGTTCCCTGAAGATACTCAGCCCCAGAGCCTAACATTCGGTGATCGGACTTGTGCCCTTAGACCCCATTCCTCCAAGACCCTTTGGCCTTGTCTTCCTAGCCCTGAAGTCACTGTGGATTCTGCTCAGTAAAGTCTGAGCAGAGGTGCCTTCCCCTCCAGGGGCAGCAGTGCTCCTCCTTGGGCACTTACATTCGCTTTGTCTCATATTCAGAGCATCTTTCTCCCTTTTCTGAAGGAAATCACCCTTTCAGACTAACTGGAAGGCTCCACGTCCCACCCTTCATCAGAAAGCACAGAGGCCACTGTTCATCGCCTCGCATTGCAGCCCCTTAGTCCTCCTACATGACTGGCACGTGGCTGCCACCAGCAGAAACCACACGCTCTCTAATCAAACAGAATGAGTCCTGGGGACCCTCAGTCTCCCAGCACTGGAGCCCCCCAGCACGGCTCACAGTCTCAGCCCCCCCAGGAGGGGGCACTGTGGGAAGGTGGGGGCCCCAGCGAACACCTGCCTGCTCTGTGTGGTGGGCTGTGGAGGGGGCAGAAGGCACATCCTGGAATGCGACGAAGTGGGACTGGGTGCTCTGGAATGCCTGCTGCTGACTCTGGGCAGACAGATACCCAAGCCATTGCGGGCAGGCATGGAGGGGAGGGAAAGGCCCGTCAGTGAGAGAGCCCTGCAGAGAGTAAACACAGGTGGCTCCATCTATCCCACCAGATAGGATATGTGTCTGGGAGGCGGGTAAGTGGGAGTTTAAGCTGCTTCGGGTTGAATGAGTAAAGCTGAGAGGATATAAAGTACATGCATCTTCATTCTAAATGTATGTCGTCTCTCAGTGAATTGCCGAAGCCTCAGATAATTGCATTTTGCAGATGGCTGAATAAAGGAAGCCCACAGCTGTATCTTATCCATCTGAGAGGGTGGCTTTCCAGCCTTTTGCTCTGCTGTTGCTGAGGCCAGCTGAACCAAAAGGCCCTGTGGGAATGGAGCCTGCTGTGGGAACAGCTGCTTCTCCACTGATGGGGACCGTTGGGTGCAGTGGCAGACTCCTTTGTGGCTCGGCCCACACCTCTGTCTTCCTGAGGGAGGAGGAGGAAGGCTGGTCCCGCAGTAGTGGAAAGGGGCCCCAAGAGAAGGACGCTTCACTCAGCCTAAGTTTGCCCCGGCCTGACAATGAATCAAATGATCTGGCTGGTGTTTCCCTTCAGTTAGCTTGTTTGAGTCCCTCAAATGCCTGCAGAAGGTTTCAGGGTCTCCTAGGGCTGAGAGTGCCCCCTGGCTGCTTCAGAGTGTGAGGCTGTGCTCTGGAAGGAAGCCAAGGGAGGAGCAGTCCTGGGGATTGCTACTATGTGTGACAAGAAAGAGGACGGCCAATAGTAGACAGCCACTTTTTCCCATAGCAGGAACATTCTTTGAAAACCCCAAAGCTGTATAGAAACTTTACTAACTGAAGAGTAAGGCTTCTTGGGCCCAAATGATGGCTGGTCAGCTAACATTGGTTTCCTCTTATTGCATATGGCCTTTCAGAGTTAGGGGATCAGTGTTTCACTCACAAGAGCACCTCTGAGGGGCTGTAACAGATAGGTCATATCCTTCCATCATGCTGAATACTTTGGGCAAGGTATTGTGTCAGCACTAAATCGAAGACCTGCCTCCCAGCAAACCAGAAAGCTTCAGACGTGATGCAGTGTTGCCAGCCAGGGCGACTCCACCACCAGGGACACATGAGACTCTCCTAGAACATGGCAATTTGTGTGAAGCCTAATAAATTAGAATCGCACCAAGGATTGATCAAAGACTTTTCTTTAGACTGAACAGGGTAACAGACATCCACGTACCATGTGGGCACCTGTGTCTACAGGCAGGGTGCTCTCGGCTCAACTGGCATCAGTAATGAAGCAGAAAGAAAACGTAGCTTCATTTTTTAAAACCAGTGACTTATTTTTTAAGAGACTGAAATACTTCAAAGATTCTACAAAAACCTCATATAAACAAGAAATGGACAGTTATATACTGTGGTAATCAGCCTTTCTGCTGAATCGAGGCACAGTTTGGAGCCTTAAGTAAAACATTGTTTAATCCAGAATGGCCAGTAAATAAGAGTGAATCACTGCATTTTAAATTTGTGATGCAGGTTTCCTAACACTGTGGAGTTCGTTGTTGATTTTGCCAGTGATATTTTTGTTTTCATGCATGCAGTTCTCATTTATCTTAGGAGAGAAAAATTAGGCAAAATTTTCATGCAATTATAGTATCCAGAATGAAAATCTACCCCATTTTAAAATAAAAATACTCCATGCATCCATTCCACAAGTGGGCTTCCTTTCCTTCAGAGAGCCCTTCTCTTCAGATGAAAGGTCAGCCTGTGAATTATCCCCCGAGAAACAAAAGACTCCTAAGCAGCAGCTGAATATTACCACCTGGAAGCAATATGTTTTAACTGGTGCACCAAGCAGCTTAGTGACCTGGACACATTTCCTGCTACCGTGCTTTTCCAAACGCCAGGTTTTGAAACATCAGTAAGCCTACCCACATTTCGAAATAAACACAATAAAAATTAACCAGAATATTGCAAGTAGGAGGGAAAAGTATTGTTTTGGAACACTTTGGTTTTGTGTGAGTGCTGCATTACAGTGTACAAGAGCATTTTTTTCAATGTCACTGACAAAGAATTTGGAAAACACTGTTCTAGTTTGCTGGTGCAGGGAGAGGTCTTTGTATGCAATTATTCCTTTAAGTCATACACTTGAAGTTAAAGCAATAGCCACAACAACAAAATAACAAGAAAAGTACACATGGCGGGGGCTGGGGTGGAGACCAGGAAGGATGAAAATAAAAAATCCTGGGCTGGCTGTGCTACTTGTGATTAAACTACTGGAAATGACCTACAGCCAGACACACAGCATCCACCGCCGAGACCAGGCTCACATTGCTGGGCGGGAAGCCCACATTGCAAGCGGATGGCTAGGAAGCAGGTGCAGTAAGCACTCAGGTCTGCCACTGCCTTGACCTTGGTGAGAGAAGCTCCCAAGGCACCAGGTGTGGCCTTGCTGGGAAGACAGCAGGGGTGTGTTTGAGGGGGGCTTCGCCTTTGGAGTCAGACAGGCCTGGGCCAACTGCTGGCTCTGACCCTTACTAGGCCTTGGGCGAAATGTTTTGAACCTCTCTAAGCCTCAGTTTCCTGTAAGATGGGCATAAATATTTATTTTAGAGTGTTGCTGTGAGGGTTAAATGGAGCAGCTGACAGCAGGTAGCTTGGTAACTGTTCCTTCCCATTTATCTGTGCACTATGCTTCCACCTGCCACTGGGAAACAGACAGACCATCTGGAAGGAAGGTCCTTCTTCTTTTCCTTATCACCCCACAGAGCAATTGGTATGAAGGGAAGGAATGGGAGTGGGGAGCGGATGGTCCAAAGTCAGGCCCAGGATGGTAAAGAGGGAGCTCAGGCAGCCACCCCACCTTGGGATAACCTGACGCCAGGGGCTGCCACATCACCACCAAATCCTGGCTCTCCTGCCTTGGCACACGGATGAGGGCAGCTGTCATCTCTACAATGACTTGTCCTCGACGTTTTGGACCACTGACCTTTCTACTAGTTGAATTCCATCTCTGTTCTCCAAGCAGTGAGGATATCACTGCCACTCATCCCAGCTCTGCATAGCCGTAACTGTGGCTCTTCCGCAGGTAGAAGATATCACCGCCAGCCATGAGGCCGCCCTCCTAGAGATGGAAAATAACCACACAGTGGCCATCGCAATCCTGCAGGATGACCACGACCACAAAGTCCAAGGTAGCTACCATCCTCGATGTGTGCAGCCAGCAGGGATGGTCCGTGCAAGCCCAGCCTTCCCGCTACAGATGCTAAGAGCATCTCCTGCTCTCTGTTCCACTTTCCCTTCTTCCTTCCTGTCCTTCCTGGTGTGTCCTCTGTGTTGCTTGCTGTAGACAGGAAGGATGGAAAGCCAGGATCCCCGTGGCACTTCTTTCCTCTGAGGCAGTTACTCTCAGCCTCCCCTGGAGGCTGAAACCCGTGGAGCTGTAACAGGAGGCTGGCGCTGGCCTAGGACCCACTCCAGGGCTCCCCTGTAGCTGCACAGCAAGATTTTATAAAGCTCCGAGGTCTGATGAGTAGCCGTGCTTGAGAACCACTATTCTAAAGTCGGCATGGAAGCTGGGCTTTGTCTTGGCCTTATGAAATTAAATGTCAGTCCCCGGGGGGTACACCCTTTCCCCTTCCCACGCTCGGGGTGCTGCCCAGACTGCAAAAGCACTGCACTGGACCTGGGTGCACACCTTCAGCCCACAGGCCACATTCACAAAGGGCTGAAGTGGTCTCTGGATCTTTCTTTCTATATTTTTGGCAACTTTAATTGTCCTTGGGTACTTAAGGGTTCTATGCAGGTCACAGCAACAATAGCAACATTTACTAAATACTCCTAAGATTTTGGTTTTGTGAAGGAAGTTTTTACAGTTTTAACATGCATTTATACTACATGTACAACTTATTTTTCAGTTTTTCTCTCCCCTCACTTTTCCCCCAGTCAGAAATTTAACAACAGGTTAATAAACTTAAAATTAATAAATCTAAAGATTTTAAGAGTTAACATCAGTGTTTTATTATTTTTAAATGGTCTCTGTGGATGCGGAGCGCACTGCACAGTAATCAGTCCTCAGACGGAGCCTCCTGGAAGCCCCAGCCCCGCCCCCTGGGAGCAATAGGGTGGAAAACGTCTTGCAGGCGTGTCTCCCTCAAGGGTTCGAGTTCCCTGGGGCAAGTGTTTCACATCTTTGCCGCCAGCATTCTTGCCACACACATTTTCACACATAATTAATTGGCTGTAAGGTAATTTTGCTGTAAAAAAAAAAAAAAGGTAAAATCACAACAAATGGAGGGACATTAAAAAAGACAATGAAACATGAAGAAAATGAATAACAAAATTAAGACTTTATTTAAAATGTGTATAGATTCATGGTAACATATATATAATAGTAGCAAAAAATTCATTATTATGGTCAGCACATTATTATCCTCAGTGGCTATGACAACTAATCACTTAGAGGCAGGTAGACAGAAGACTACATGGTTTTATGCTAATGAAATCAACACAAACTTTTTTTTCAAATGTAATTTTCAGCTAAAATAACTGGATTTCTTAGAGACCTTCACCATCATTAGTTCGAAGGTTTGGATCAATGGAAACCACAAAGATTTTCTGAATTGTGGCTCTGGCCGGCCAGAATGGTAATTGCCGGTCTCTAGTGCTCTCCTGTGCGAAGCACGTGCGGCCCAGGCTGGTTAATGAGACCTTCCCTCCCTCTGTTTATAACATGCAAACGAAGTGCTTGTGCAGCCAGAATGAGATGGGCTTTACCCAGCTAATAAGACTGTTCCCATCTGGAGGATAATTGAATCCATTTGCTTAATAAGTCTTATGTGGCCTCTCTTCCTGCCTGACTGGCAAACATCACCGGAAGGCCGCTTTGCGCACAGCGCAGTGGCTCCACACTCTCCGAGAGGAATCCGCGCAGTCGGTCCTCCCTTCTGTGTGGCTGTCTTCACATCAAGTCCTTGCTCCAGCACATCCTGGAGATCTGTGGCTTTCAGAGTGTGGCTCAGGGGCCCAGCACACACAGTGCTGGCCCCGTTCACCCGCCGTCCTCTGGCAGGCGCACTGCACGGGGGCTGCCGGGGGCTCCCTCTCCCTGAGAGCTCCCTCCTCCAGCCCCGGGGGCTGCTTTGTGGTGGAAAGAAAGAGTGGCCCTGGGAGGGGAAGGAGAAAACGACTGCACATGGGTCACACAGTTGTTTTACCACAAGGAGAACCTGGAGATTTGATGAGGACTGTGGATGGAGACTGACTTGGCCAGGATGGTGGGAAAGCAGGGCGTAGAAATGAGTGTGTGTGTGCGCGCGCGCGCGCACGCGCGTGCGTGTGCACAAAGCTTGCTTCTCCCTTGTTTTTTCCCTCTTTCCCCCTCTTTCTCTTCCTTTCTCCTGACGGCCTTCCTCTTTCTTCCTCTTCTAAATAACACCACATGCGATTCCAAAGTACTGGGGCAGTCCCTGTAGCCTCACCCCTGCAGCATACCCGTGTCCCTCACCCAAGTCTCTCACTTAGTCTGGCAAAACAGTCTTGTTTGATCCCTTTTAGAAGAAACACCAACTTACCAATCTGCTGTCTTCTCTCCAGAACTGATGTCTACCCACGAGCTTGAAAAGAAAGAATTAGAAGACAACTTTGAAAAGCTGCGGCTGTCCTTACAGGTTAGTGTCTCCTTAACTGTGATGCCAAACTAGTGGCAGCACCGTTAGTCCTGTCCACAAACATTTATCCAGTGCCTGCTATGTTCTGGGCCCCACGTGGAGCACTGGAGTATAGAGGGAGATGGGACGTTCTCCTTGTCCTAAGGCATTTGCTGCCTACTCAGAAAGTTGTGACACAAACAGTGACAGACACCCACAAAAGGTAATGCATGCTTGCACCAGATGACTAATCCTGTCAGTGAGTGCCACAGGAGCTTGGAGAGGTTGCTCCACCCTTGCAGCGGCCAGAGGAGTCACTGAGCTGTGTGTGAGGAAGGGGGAGGATGTGGAAGAAGAGCATTCTAGGCTGAGGAGTGGTATAAGGAGGGTTGTGAAGGGCAGAAGCCACAGGGCATGCCTGGGAATTATAAAAAGCACTGTAACTACCTGGAGTTGGGGGGATAGAAAGAACCTTCTCTACCTCCCACTGCCAGTCCAGGGAAAATGTGGGTCTCAGATGCCAGGGAACAGACTGGCTTCCTTCTGACCTCTAACAAGAGAGTGAAGGGTCCCCCAGATCACCAGCACCTCTCTCCTGCCTGGGAAGCTAGGGTGGGGTTGGAGGCCCTACTCCCATTCCCAGCTATGAACATCCCAATCAAACTGTTATTTTTTAAATATTCGGGACACTCACATCTGGACATTGTGATGGCAACAACAGTCAATGCCCACTGATTACCATAACTAATACAAAACCAGGAATTTTGCTTCTCCAACGGCTCACTCTCCCTGGCAGCATTCACCACACAGAGGTGGCCCTGCTGAGAACGGAGCCCAGGAGTGTGCAGACACCACTGTCACAGCCGCTGAGGGTACTGTCCAAAATTTTTCAATGGGAAACAGCCTGCAGTGAGCCCACCACTGACCCATCGATGGGCCTGCAGTATCCAGCCCTCAAGGATGAACATGGTTCATCCTTGGCAAATTTACCCCAAACTGCCTTCCTCATGCACCTGTTACCCGAGAGACCTGAGTCAGAGGTGTCCTGGCCTTGGTTCTTGTCTTGCTTGCAAGGGATGAATTCTAGCAAGAGACAACATGTGTAGTGGAAATGAGATGTTTATTTATGAAATATATAGAGAAAATAAGGCATGAGTAAGTTGTTAGTAAACTTTCTGGCTTCCTTTATTTCCTTTTCCTGCTCAAGATATGATAAGGTCTGCCCTGAGACAACCATAATGTTCTTCTAGGTTAACTCCTAGGCTAAGGTAAGGGGTTGGAATGCATCTATGTACTTATCTGGTTGTTGGGGTAGCGTCCCACGTCTGCCTTAATCTGTTTAAGTTCCACAGGAGAGAAGGGCTTATGTACTGGCTGAGGGCCATGCTCTCCTGCAGTTGGTGGAGAAGGCGTATCAGTGGAAGGCGTGAGGGTTGCTAATTGAGTTGGAGGTCCTGGATATGGCAGTAGTGATGAAGATGTTGATGGTGCCTCTTCTACTTTTTAAATATATTTTATTGACTATGCTATTACAGTTGTCCCATTCCCCCCCCCCTTATTCCCCTTTGCCCTGCACGCCCCTCCCACCTGCATTCCCCACCTTAGTTCGTGTCCATGGGTTGTACATATAAGTTCTTTGGCTTCTCCGTTTCCCATTCTATTCTTAACCTCCTCCTGTCTTCTTTGTACCTACCATTTATGCTTCTTATTCCCTGTACCTTTTCCCCCAGTCTCCCCCTTCCCCCTCCCCACTGATAACCCTCCATGTGATCTCCATTTCTGTGATTCTGTCCCTGTTCTATTGTTTACTTAATTTGCTTTTGTTTTTGTTTTTATTTTAGGTTCAGTTGTTGATAGTTATGAGTTTATTGTCATTTTATTCTTCATATTTTTATCATCTTTTTCTTAGAGAAGTCCCTTTAATATTTCATATAAGAAGGGCTTGGTGATGATGAACCCCTTTAATTTGACCTTATCTGGGAAGCACTTTATCTGCCATTCCATTCCAAATGATAGCTTTGCTGGATAGAGTAATTTTGGATGTAGGTCCTTGTCTTTCATGACCGGGAATACTTTCCAGCCCCTTCTTGCTTGCAAGGTTTCTTTTGAGAAATCAGCTGATAGCCTTATGGGAAGTCCTTTCTAGGTAACTGTCTCCTGTTCTCTTGATGCTTTTAAGATTCTCTCCTTATCTTTAATCTTGAGTGATGTTATTATGATGTGCCTTGGTATGTGCTTCCTTAGGTCCAACTCCTTTGGGACTCTCTGAGCTTCTTGGACTTCCTGAAAATCTATTTCCTTTGCCAGATTGGGGTAATTCTCCTTCATTATTTGCTCAAATAAGTTTTTAATTTCTTGTTCTTCCTCTTCTCTGTCTGGCACCCCTATGATTTGGATGTTGGGACATTTAAAGTTGTCCCAGAGATTCCTAAGCCTCTCCTCATTTTTTTGAATTCTTGTTTCTTCATTCTGGTCTGATTGAATGTTTATTTCTTCCTTCTGGTCCAAACTGTTGATCTGAGTCCTGGTTTCCTTCCTGTCACTGTTGGTTCCCTGTACATTTTCCTTTATTTCACTTTTCATAGCCTTCACTTTTTCCTCTACTTTGTGACCATACTCAGCCATTTCTGTGAGCATCCTGATTACCAGTGTTTTGAACTGTGCATCGGATAGGTTGGCTATCTCTTCATTGCTTAATTCTATTTTTGGAGCTTTGATCTGTTCTTTCATTTGGGCTATACTTTTTTGACTTCACCTGTAACATTGTAAGGGGTAGAGCATTAGGTATTAGCCAGGGTGAGGCAACCCATGTCACTGTGTTGTGGCGCTGTATGTGGGGGAGGGGTCTGAGAGGGAACAGTCTGCTTGCTGGGCTCTCAGCTGGCTTTCAGTAACTTCTTCTGCTACCCACAAGCAAATTGGGCCCTTCTGGTGCTGATTACTGGGTGGGTAGGTTTGCGTACATTCTAGGACCTTGTGGATCTCTCCAATGAACTCTCTTGTAAGGCTGGGAGTTTCTCCCACTGCCTCAACCCCCGCAGGTTTTTTCAGTCAGAGGTTTTGAGGCTTTATTTCCCTGCACAGAACCCTGGGTTGCATGGTCTGTCTTGCTGCCCAGTTGTTCCTCCCGGTTTATCTGCACGTGAATGTGAGACTGCCCAGTCTGCAAGTCACCGCCTTGCCTGCCCTGGTCCTCCAGCTGCTGCCTTGCCATGAGTCCTCTCTGCTCAGCTGCCTGTCTCTGCCCTTTCTACTGGTCTGGATGAATGTTTCTTCTTTTAACTCCTTGGTTGTTGGACTTTCATACAGTTTGATTTTCTGGCAGTTCTTCTTGTTTTTGTTTTAAAATCCATTGTTGTCCTTCTTTTGGTTGTATGAGGAGGCACAGTGTGTCTACCTGGGCCTCCATCTAGGCCAGAAATTCTCAATAGCACCTCTTCTAAAGGGGCTTTTTCTGAAGGTGGGGATGTGGACAAAGAGGTGTCCATGCAATGGCCACTAGATGGCACTATGGAAGCAATTAGCTTACATTCGTAGCACAGGCCCCCTATACCTCTCAAATAGAAGAATCCCTGTATGTAGGTGATTTCTGGCACATGTCTAGGCAATTACAAAAGAGATCAAGTTGGGATATGGTATTGTAATTTAAGCTTCCATGTAGTGGCCAGGATTTCCCATCAGTTAACTGATATTGAGGCCAAACAGTATTGCAAAAGAGTACTAGTCTTCTTTAAAGTTTGAGAGTCAAACTGTGACCAGTTGGAAAGGATGCAGCCCAGAGGGGCCCCACCTGGAATGGACTGCTGATTTCCCATCTGGACAGAAGAAATACCAGGAGATTAGATAGCCCAGTGTCCTAGGGTCATAACCTGAAGGCTCAGCATCCTGGGACCCGAGACCCTGAGTATCCAGAATAGACATCTCCGTTATGGACCGATCCTTCCAGGGGATGATGGTGTTTGTCTTTACCTTCCTTCAGCTGGTAAAGCCAGTGAGAAGGAGCTACCAAATGGTGGGATCTTGGAAAAGTATGAAGGAGCCCTCCCCCGCTTTTGAGGGGAGCAATTATATGAGATCTTAAAGGCGTCTCCTCTCAGATGCTGTGTTTCTAGAATAGCTAGCCTTAGGATTTTTATAGCCTTCGAATTTTATAACAAATCTTCAGATTGAGCTTTAGACCACCCTTCAGGATACAGGAGCTAAGTCACACAATTGTCATCTGGCTTTGCCTCTCAAGCGGGTACCAGCGGGAATGGACTCTTGCTTTGCCATTCAGAAAAGGGAAAAGCATTAGATATGGGCAGTGGCAGGACTGCCCCACCCTCTTCTGCATTTCTGGGGGCTGGGGGACCCTGAAATGGCACAGGGCTTAAAGCTACAGCCGGCAAGTGATCCTTTTATTTCCATCGATGGGGGGTGGCTTTCTGCTCTTCCTCTGCCCTGTCTCAGTTGTTAAAAACACTGCAAGTTATTTCTACCAGTTGCTCAGTAGGGCCTGAAGTTCTAAGGCTAGCTTTTGTAACTTTCTCCTGATGTCCGGGGTTGTCTGCTGGGTAAAATGTATCCCCAGAAGTGCTCAGCCTGGGGCGGGGATGATGTTTGCGGCCTTTTGTAAAAGCTTCAGTCAATACAAAGGACTTTTGTTCCTTCTTGTCCTTGTCCACTCCAGTTTGACAGATCCTGCTGGGGTCCTGACCTGGGATTGCATTCCCCCCCCCCCTGCTGTGCACTGTTGAGCTGCTGGCCAGCTGGTTTATCAGCGTCAGCCCAGCGGACCCTCTCTGGGCCACTTTTCATCACAGTGCAGCAGGGGGAGAGAACAGTCTATGATTTGCTCCAGGTTAGGCTGTGAGTCAGTGATTACACTGGACAAAGGAATTGCTTTTTGTAACAGTATTTTGAGTTAATCAATTTGTGTTCCACTACTTAATTGTACCTGGGGTTTCCGTTGGGAAATAACAGTTGGTTTTGGAAAATCAAAGGAAGCTTTTGACTTTTTCATTTGTCATTAAAATTATCTTTACTATTTATTTATGTTCCTTTTCTTTTCTTTTTTATTTCTAGTTTTCCTTAGTTCTACTTCTCACCTTGAGTTTACTATTACAATGTCATTTCTTCCAGTATGTCTTGTTCCTTTTTTTCCCACTTCTTCAATTCCTTCTCCTTTTTCTCCTTCGCTTTACACAATCCTTTTTCAACTCACATAGACCCTTTTCAACTTACACAGACCTTCTGTTACGGGTGCAATCCTTCCGCAGCTTACACAAACCCTCTGAAATCTTCCTAGTCCCTTTTAACTTATCTAGAAAGTATTAACCCAGTTTTAGTTCTCTATATTACCTTTTATTGCTAAAACTATATGTTCTTTCCCAACTTGATTAGAATTTTTTAATTTTTAGTGAAAATCAAGAGTAAGTAAGTAGCATTCTTTAGATTAATACATTTTTAACTACATTTTATAACTTTTGGAAACAGTTCTTATCCCCATAGGCAGATGCACACAGTGCTCAAAAGTGAGCTATTTTATTGTCTAGTGACCTTGGCAACTGCAAGGAGCTGGAGAAGAAGATGGGGGTGACCTTCAGCCATTTCACTTCTAAAAGTACCAGTTTTTCTCTTTTATATTGAGGGAGGTGCAACCATTGCTTCAGGGGACAGTGAAACAAAGGAAAGACTAAGGGTGGAGGAGGTGAGGGGGCAGGGAGAGGCAGTCTAGGCAGCTGCTTTGGCTCCTTAGAAAAGCTATAGGAGAGGAGAGAGCCAAGACGGGGCTGCCCTGGTTCCCCTGGAAGACAGAGGAAAAGGGGGCCCTGGAGACAGGATCTGGGGGTAAGGCCAGGTCAAGCTTCTGCTGCCCACTGCTCCCCTGGCTGCAAGTCTCCTGGGACCCTTAGAGTTTAGGAGGAGATAAAAGGTTTATGCCCAAGAAGGGGCACAGCTGTTTTTCAAGAGAGAGAGAGCAAGACACTCCCCTGGAAGACACAACACCGTGCCTTGGGGGAGAGATGCAGCGGGCTTATGACAGGTCAACGGTTCAAACTTATTTGTTCCCTGGCCATGGTTTAGAGGCAGGAAAGACTAGGGACTTGTGTAGTCGGTACATTATAGAGATGGGGGTTCCCTCTAAGGACCCTTTACGTCTTAGGGATTAACCCCAGACACCTCCTCGAGACCCCCACTCACATAAGGATGCCCGAGACCTCGGAGCAGCAGGAGGATGTGCCTCTTCAGTCTCCAGAGCCCAAGGAGAGCCCCGGCAGTCATTTCAGGCCTTCACCTTGTTTCTGCCCCCCAACACAACCCAGCATGTCTGAACACCCCTCCTCCACAGTGCCAAAGCGCCTCCTTTAACCCTGAAGGCGAAACCGGCAATAAAACTTTGTTAGTTAAGACTGTCCATATGCACTGCATTCCCAGTGACTGGAGGCAAAGTTGGAATCCAAGTCTCAGCACCACGGATGTTACTAGAGGGGCCCGAGTCAGGGGCTCCTGCCTCAGTTCTTGTCTTTCTCGCAAGAGATGAATTCAAGCAAGAGACAACATGTATAGTGGACATAAGATAACAAGTTTTATTTATGAAATATACAAGGAAAATAAGGTATTAGTAAATTTGTCAGTAAGTTTATTAGTAATTTTGTTGGTAAGTTTGTTTTATACACTAGAGCACCTGGCTACAAGTGGGCACTCAGCTAATCTGAGTGCCCCAACTATTGGGGTTCAGCGGTTATATACCTTAGTTAGCTTCTAG
Source organism: Anoura caudifer (assembly GCA_004027475.1). Taxonomy (NCBI): domain Eukaryota; kingdom Metazoa; phylum Chordata; class Mammalia; order Chiroptera; family Phyllostomidae; genus Anoura; species Anoura caudifer. The sequence continues at coordinate 147,023 of PVKU01002183.1, forward strand.
GTTCTCCTTCCTTCTCCCCCTTCTAAACCTTGGGCATAATGTACAGCTACAAAGGCTTTCTTTCTCAGCTAGTCAAGGCTCTTTTGTATTAGGTTAATGAAATTGCTACAGAAGTTAGTAAAATTGCTACAGAGGCTCCCTTTCCCGGTACACAGAGTTTCAAGGACTCCCTTCTTCCTGTCCTATCTTTGCTTGTGGTGCTCAAAACGCTTGACAATCTTATCAGACCAGGCTCAGGGCTGCTGAATCAACGTGTGAGACAGGCCTTGCTCCTCCCCATGTCTTAGTTTACTACCTGTCCTCCCCCACACACCCACCTCTCATACTGTGGGAGGTGCCATCCTGGAGGAATACACACCAGGGAAGTGAAGGCCAGACTGTAATGCCACAGAAACCCCATCCAGCCCCAAGCCACAAAGAAGCGAGAGTTTTGTTTCGTCCGTGGGGAAATGCCCCTGTCATCACATGGTCGTGCACCGCACATATTTTAGCTATGACACCCATGAACAGGATCCATTTGGGCTGGAGGTTATTTGGTGCAAGGAGGGTGGAGTTGCTCAGCCAAGTTCCCTGAGCAACTAGCAGCTAGAGATACAGGCTGGCTGGTAAGAGATTTGAGCTCCTGGGTTTGAATCCCCAGGGCTCCCCCTCTAACTAGCTGTGAAACCGTGGACAATACATAAGGTCTGCAGCCCTTAGTTTACTCATCTGTGAAATGGTGGTGACAACAGTACCTTCCTCAATTAAAGGCAGTAACATGGGTAAAGTGTGCAGTACTAGGTTGGCTCATGGAAAACGCTAGTAAGTAGCAGCCATTGCTACTCCAGTAGTTACATATATTATTATTTGTTATATTTATTTATTTTTATCATCATACACTGTTATTATCATGCCATTAGTTGGCTCCTAAGTGGCCGGCGATGGGCCAGGTCACCAGCTCGGTCTTCGTACCTCTCTCACTTGACACATAGGAGCCAATCCAGGCTGGAGAACCTTCCGCGCTGCCTGGCTGCTGTGCGCTCACAGGAGCGCCTGTAAGTCGGTTTTGAGTGATGGTGAGTAAGGCGAAGAAGCCGCAGTTTGATATTTGAGATCCATCCTAGATGGTATTTGCCTGATGAGTTCTCCGCTTTTCTGTTTTTTAATGGAAGAGGAGGGGCTTGAAAGAAATGCTTCCTTTGACGGTGTCCACAAAGGTGGCGTAGGAGCCCTACGGTGAAGTGGGCATTCTGACCGTCACATTCCAGAGGGCCGCTGCCAGGGGCGCGGATGCGCGCTACTCCACCAGGGCCGCCCGTGCTCCGGCCTGCGTTTGCCAGGCCCTGTGACACAAACTCCCACTGACAGCTCCATTGCCTGGACACACCACCTTTGCACTTAATGGCACTGGGTGGGTTGGGGGGGGCGGCGCGGGGACGTTTGTTTCTTAAAATATGAAATGGAAGTAACTGGGAACAAGCACACAAAAGAAGAGGACGTGCACTGGCTAGTGTGGTTCAGTGGGCTGGGTGTCATCCCGGGGACCAAAAGGTCACCCGTTTGATTCCCAGTTGGGGCATGTACCTGGGTAGCAGGCCAGGTCTCCAGTAGGGGGCGCATGAGAGGCAACCCATCAATGTTTCACTCATACATCAATGTTTCTCTCTCTCCTTCTCCCTCCCTTCCCCTCTTTCTAAAATAAATAAATAAATATACTTTTTTTAAAAAAAGGATGAGAAATCTGCCAAGGGTCATTTACTGCAATGAAGAAAGCAGTCCAGCCAAGCACTTCAAACATTACAGTGTGGTTGTATAGAATTACATAACTTACAGTACCTAGCTCCTCATAACGGGGGGGGGGCAGGGGGAGCGAGTCCATTTCTCTTGTAAGCAGAGTTCATTGAAGGACCCTAGGTTCTAATGTTACAGGAAATGGGCAGAAAATTTTGGTGATCAGTCATCGCTGGAATGGCCAGGGAGGGGTGAGCCAGGGAAGTGGTTCGGTGTCCCCTCAGACATGCCCTCTTTCAGCCTGCACATGGCTGGGGGGGGGCACTGCCCTGAGGCTGGTGTATGTTGGGGGCCAGGGGCCAGGGGTACGGTCTAAACTGAAGGTCTAAACGGAGGGGACAGGTGGTCCAAAAAGGGAGAATAGACTCAGCTCACCTCAGGGACATGCATGCAGCCCTGAAGCCTAGGGAGGCTGAGTGGAGGCTAGAGGTGACCCTGGAATGAGAGGGAGCTGGCCAGTGAAGCCAGGGAGAGCTGGGATGTGAGATGGGGGTGGGAGCAGCTAGAACCGAGGCTGGTAGACAGGCACAGTTGAGGAGGGAGGTCTGACGCACGGTGGGGAGCACGTGCCTCATTTTGAAGCCTGTAGTGTTTTACACAGGGGCCATCTCATCGTGCTCCCCAGGCTGCAGCGTCTGCAGTGGACCGAGCTGGACTTTTTGTGTCATTACTTGCAGGACCAGGTGGACACACTGACCTTCCAGAGCCAGTCTCTGCGGGACCGAGCCAGACGTTTCGAGGAAGCTTTGAGGAAAAACACTGAAGAGCAGCTGGAGGTAGTTGAGCTCCCAGGCCCCCGGGCACCCATGGGGCCTCACCAGAAGTCTCTGGAACCTCGTCCCAGGAAGCCACATGGCTTCCTCAGCAGTCTCCCCAGTGACTGGGCCTCTGTGCTGATTCACCACCAAAGTGACAGCTGGTCACGGCCTCCCTGGGATGTCAAACATGTTCTTGTCAGCACTCTTCTGAGACAGGACAGCTGTGGGTTTCTCCATACAAATGTGATTCCTGCTACAATGCACACCGCTCCCCAGCCACTGTCCCTGAGCTCCCATGACAAGCGTGGCCTGGGCCTCTCGTCCTGGCCAGGACCACCTAGCCACCTGTCCTCTCCCAGCTTCCATGAGGCTGGAACCGGAGGCTCCTCTGAAGCCTGAGTTAGTAGGTTGAGGGGTTTTCCCCAGAAGTTGGCAAAATTCCTTCTTCCTTCTGTAAGGTTGCCATATAAAACACATCACACTGAATTACAGATAAGTGAGTTCTTTAGTATAGATATGTCCCTTTCAAAATTTATACCAAAAATAAGTTGTTTATCTGAAATTCAAACAATGTAATTTGTGTGTGTGTGTGTGTGTGTGTGTATACATATATATTTACATCTGGCAACCTCACTCTAACATATCTTTTTCTGAAATGCCTTTTCTGCTTTTTAAACCACTTTTTTCATTTCCTACACTGGGGTGGGGGCTCTCCATTGGCACAGGTGGAACCTGGAAATCCCCACCCGCCCGCTGAAAAAGTGGTCTTTGTGACCGTCAAAAGCCAACGTTGAATTTCTTTCTTTTACCCTGCAAGTCCCTTCTGGGGATGGGCTGGTTGTATCCAGCCATTCCTGCATCCAGACTTCTCAGGGGTGATGACTTCCTCTCATCTTTTCCCTGGGGAGCTACATGTTTAGTGGCATCCACAGTGGGGAACTAGTGGGCATCTTACCAGGGAAGATATATGAGCTAATGTTCTCTCTCCCTCCCCACTCTCTCTCCCCCCTCCTTGTGCTCCAGTGCCTACTGTGCAGCTTGTTAAAGAAAACTAGCTTTAGGGAAACCCATGACCTCGGTGAACACTGGCCTTTGCCTAGACCCTGTGACTAGCTTGCTGTTCTGTGCCCCTGTAGGTCGCGCTGGCTCCCTATCAACACTTGGAGGAAGACATGAAGAGTCTGAAGCAGGTCTTAGAGATGAAGAATCAGCAAATACACCAGCAGGAAAAGAAGATCATTGAGCTGGAAAAGCTGGTGAGTCATCTGTTTCCTGAAGAGACCCCAGTAACCTTACTGTCATCACTGATGTCAACACTGACACCTTTCAGGACATGGGCCCTTAACCTGAGTCAAAAACTCCATCGTTGAGCCTCAAGGCCTTTCTTAGGAAGCCCGGAGTTCCGATGAGGAATCTCAGAGGTGGCCCCATTCTGCACAGCTCTGGAGTCCCGCGGATTGCCTGCCCGCTTCCCTGGCCCGTCGCTCTGAAGTGCTGTCCCCTCACCCCTCCCTGGGGGCCATGTGGTGGCCAGCGCAGATGCGCCTCCCTGGTGTGTGCCAGACACCACGCAGAGCACCTTCCCTGCGTCTGTCCCTTAACTCCGACAGCAGCGTGGTGAAGGTGCCATCAGGGACCTCCTTTCACAGGTTGGAGATGGAGGCCTAGGGACAGGGCATCCCATCCAGAGCTGGTCAGTGGCCAAGCCCAGGCAGGAGCCCCGGCCCAGCACTCTCTCGACATACTACCTCACCTTTCAGCCTGGCTCCTACAGAACCAGCAAAGGGCGCCCCTTGAGTGGAACAGTGCACCCCAAAGTTCACTCCCCTACCTGCAGGCGCAAGGGCCATGCCAGGGCTGGAGGTGCAGGTAGTTGTCCAAAGTTGGTAGCAGAGAAGCCTGCTTCCAAGGCGATACCATCCTGATGTGGAACTTGGCCCAAGGCTCTCAGACAGGTCATGTTTTTTCCTTTCTTTATTGTTATATGTGAAATAAATACTATAAAAGGAAAATGTGTGCATTATAGGAAGTGATAAGATACACAAAAATAAGAAAATTAAAATATATTTCTGTCACTGTTAACAGTGTCCAGAGCTTTCTCTCTGTGCACGTATGCGTACCCCAGGCACCCCCAGCACACTTACAAGTGTGTTGTGTTCCATCTCCTTTCAGTTAGAAACTCTTTAATTTGCCATCTCAGTAATTTTTTTACTCCTCACCCTAGGATATGTTTATTGATTTTTAGAGAGAGGGCAATGGAGAAAGAGAGAGAGAGAGAGAGGGAGAAACAGTGATGTGAGAGAAAAACATCACTTGATTGCTTCCCGTATGCACCATCTCAGTAATTGATCATCTGGTCTAACTTGTAAAGTTCTCCATTTGTCTCCAAAATGTCCTTGAAGCTGGTTGGTGCAAACCGGGGGCTGATGGAGGACCATGAGTTGCATTCAGTTGTGATGTCCCTTTCTGCAGACGGCTCTTGCTGCTCTGCTGCTTCTCATTCAGGAGGGGCAGACCTGGGGGGGGGGGGGGGGTGTCTGTTTCCAGCATCCTGGCGAACGGTGGCCACCTGGCAGGATTCAGCAGCCCAGAGCTTCCCCAAAAGACCACACCTAAGACCAGCGGAAGGCTCACGGGCACAGCCCTGCCCTCCTGGCCCTGCCTGTAGTCAGGCCAACAGTGGGGACAGGACCCTCCTCCTCCAGGCTGGGCCATCCGCATCCAGCCGTTGGATCACCCACAAGCCTTGGGGTTGATGTGGCTGTTTTTAGGCGTGCTCCAGGCATTCTGCAGGCATGGGCGACTTATTCCAGAAACCGTTCCCGGAACAAACAAACAAATAAGCAAACAAAAGCCTATTGAATCACTTCCCACTTCCAGGGAGCAAAGAGGAGGGCTGGGGTGAAAGCACCTTACTGCACGGAGCAGAGACAGAGGCTGGGCCTTTGGCTCTGATTCCTAACCCTTGTTCTTGGAGCGGCGACAGTTTTCTTTCAAGATTAACTACACTAATAGTGAACTTGTTACAGTCTTCTCAAACAATAATTTATTTTTAAATTCATCTTAGAGTGGAGCTATACTTCAGCCAGATCTCAGGCCCCGTGGGACCCTCTGACAGAGAGAATAGCATAAATTGTAGGCTTGGATGATGAGATTTTCTGAAAATGTGCCAAGCTGGCTTTGTGCTCTGTGTTCCTGGCTGTCCAGAGCCTCAGAAGGAAAAATGTGTCCACATTATATTTCCACCTCTCCACTAATTTAGAATGTCATAGGCTGTGTGCGTGCCCAGCCAGGGAGGGTCATACAGCACAGATTACCCTTTGCGAAGGACCAGGGGATCCATTAGACAGACTAAGTGTTGGTGCTGATCACAGCTTATCTCTGACCATGGCAAGGGCCTGGGACACTCGCTATAAAAAAATATATTCTACATAGGATTCCAGCATATACATAGACACATGTGCATAATATATGTGAAATAAAACAATTTATCTAGAATATTTATAACAATACTTACTTTTACTATATACAGTGTATCTTGGTATTCTCTCTTCTGCTTTATTTTGTTTTTTAAAAATGCTGGCCACATCCCTCTAACCTGATTTTACAACCCACCAATGCACTGCACACTATAGTTGGCAAAACTACACTCTTATCAATAATCCTCCAAAGGCACTGGTCTCCTTCCTGTCAGATAGCCCTGCTGAGGACCTCTTAACACTGCATCCTTTACAGGCAGAAAAGAACATTCTCCTGGAGGAAAAGATCCAAGTACTCCAGCAGCAGAATGAAGATCTCACAGCAAGGATTGACCAGAACACCGTGGTCACGAGGTAGGTGGACCAGGGTGCCTAAACTGACAAATCATGTGTCACCCACAAAGTGGCTTTGCTCTTGAGCTGGAGGACTCTGTATTGGTCCCAACATCCAGTTCACCTCACCCCTCTGAGCTGTGAGGCCTCCCCGACAGTCCAAAAGCAGGTGGCAGGAGCCCCCAGCACAGCTGGCTGCTGAATGGCTTTGTTCTTGGAGAGTGTTTTGGAAAGGGATGTCAGCTGGGTGCCCCCAGGCCAAAGGGAACCGCCCCATGAGCCACCCCTGCACTCTACTTGCTCAGCAGTGCAGAGCCGTGTCTTCCTGGGGCACAGCTGTCATCCTGGGCCAGCCTGGCCAGGGCAGTGAGGGGCTAGCCCTGACCAGAGGACAGCAGGGATGGAACATGTCGGAGAGAAGCCGTGTAGCCAAATGCAGCTCTTCCTGAGTGACATTGTTTCCATCTTGGTCGCCTGTTCTGAGGTCCCCGAACTTCCAAGGGAGGCTGTGGGGATACCTCCTTCTGCTGTCAGTGGGCAGTAAAACAGGGCAGCAGCCAGCTGGAGGTTATGCATGTCCATGGGGGCCGAGCTGTCTCTGAGACACCCATGCCAGGCACCAGGCTGGATGCTGGGATTCAAAGAATCAATCTCTGGCTCCTGTCTCTTATTGCTGACAGTCTCCATGCCTGTGCCATCGTTACTGTCAACACCACTGTCTCCAAGCCTCCCGGGCAGCCCTCCTGCACCAGCTGCCTCTCCCCACCTTCCCTCTTCGACCCGAGCTTCTGCCTCTAGCTTCTGCTCTGTCTGCTGGACAGCGGGCCCCTCCCTGAAGGGGGCAGAGGGCTTCGGACAGGTCCAGTGTTGGCAGGGAGGCTCTGGGAATGGATGTGTTGGCAGGACCGTAGGCAGTCATGGTTCACCAAGGTTGTGGGTGATGGTGGCTCGACTCACCCCGTTGTCCCCAGAGGCATCGGCCACCTTCTCCCTCTACCTGGCATCCTTGACCTGGCAAATCTGGCATGAAGGCTGCTTGATGTTGTCTTCTTCTCCCCATGTAGACAGCTGTCGGAGGAAAACGCTAATCTCCAGGAGTACGTGGAGAAAGAGACCCAGGAAAAGAAGAGGTTGAGCCGGACCAATGAAGAGCTGCTCTGGAAGCTCCAAACTGGAGACCCAACCAGCCCAGTCAAGCTCTCCCCCACATCCCCTGTTTACCGCAGCTCCTCCTCCGGGCCCTCCTCACCCGCCAGAGTCAGCACGACACCCAGATGATGCCACCACGCAGCCCTCCAGAGCTGCGCCTCCTCCTGCACCCTGTGCTTCCACCTGAAGGGAGTCTTGACCAGCGCCTCCCACCGCGAGTCCTGCGCGCATGCTCAGTAGCTGCAGAGCGGCACCCTCAGAGTCGTCCGACCCTGGTGTGAGACTGTCCTGGTACCGACACTTAGGAAGGTGTTGACAGTAGTTAGAGCCAAAAGAAAGAAATGCCCACTGCTCCTGAATGATGAATTTCACTGCAGAATTCCAGGTTAGTGACAAATAGCTCGGTTTGAAATCTACGCTGAATAATCATTGTGCGCCGCACCGGTGTGTGTGGATTTCTACACATACGCATGTGCACACGCGATGGTTCTGAATTTCATTTTTTATAACATGAAATGCTGACATATTTTGGTGAAGGTCAGCAGTTTTCTAACTTGTGCCTAAGAATAATTGGGAAACGAAAATGCATTTCTATCTAGCTTCCCAAGAATATTTCTACCCAAAATAGAAAAAGGAAAAAAAAAAAAAAAAGATACAGAGAAGAAGCGCCTTTCAACCTGCCACCAAATGGTACTGTATTTAACACAAACACCAGCGACTTGTGAATGGTAGCTGCCTTTGGAACGATCACAATCAGCTTCTCGGTCAGCATGCTGTGAAGTCACCATTATTCCATTCGCAGGTTTTAATTGCTAATGCCCCTGTCATGAGTGGGTAAGGGAGAGAGCAGTGGGGAACCCTGTGGGGTTTAGCAGCTTTTCAGACATCACTCATGACAGTGAATCATCTACAGTCTCGTAAACACAAGTTTTGCTTTTTCCCAAATGGCATCTTGGAATCTGTCATTCAGCTGTTGCACCCTTGGGAAAATACGGAAGAGTGTGCCCTTCTGGAGTGAGGGTGAGGATGGCCTTGGAGTTGACCGAGACCATTTGCCCTCTGGCCTCAAGAAAGACTGATGGGGTGTGCACTTTGACCGAGCACAGAGTAGGGAAGCTCTGGCCTTCCATGTGATTTGCTCCAATCTGATGCTGCAAAGGGTCCCCTGCCGCTGTGACCTTCAGGGCCCCATTTCATAGCAACCTCCCCTCCAGTTCGGCTCAACAGCTCAGGCCCATCACTGTACCTGGAGACGGCTCAGGGGTTCTAGCAGGGGCTTCCAGAAAATCATTTCTTCCATCGTGGGGCACCAGTTCCACACTGTGCTAGACCATCCCATGACCTCCCAGGAACCCAGGGGTATTTTCTGCAGGATCATCGAGCAGTGCCACAGCCGACAGTGGTCCGATCTTAGCCCAGGAGGTTCTTCCACGCAGAGGAGCCCATCAAATCAGCCAGCCAGCGGGCACTGGCTACTGGACTGGCATCTGTCTCTGAGATGATAGAATTAGAGTGTGAAAGGTATTCCTGTAGTGCTGTGGAAGGTTAGGAGCATGACACCCAAAAGAGAAGTAGTTTTAACAGTCGATATGGTGATGATAATGATGCCTTCGTTTCCTGTTTGTGACAGAGACCCTGCGCTTTCCTCCCGAAAGCCCCTGGAAATTGTCCTGAGCACAGGGCTATCTTTGAACATGACCAAGGCAAGTGGACTCATGCAGGGACATCCATGGTGGGGAAGAGATGGTCCATGGAAAGAAAGGGTTGGCTTGCCGAGGGCCCTGCCTGCTTGGCTGGCATGAAGACAGGCCTGGTCTGTGTTCCCTGCCTGAGTCAAGGTTGGGCTTCGAGGCCTCAGGTCCATCTCATTTCCAGGAGACCTCCAAGGGTCTTTTCCCATCCCGGGGACGTGCACAGTAGGTAGCCATTGAAGAAACATTTCTCTTTACCTTTTGTGCTCTGCATGATGCTTGATATTGAGTTGGGCAGTCCATTAGAATAGATCATGCCACGTTGACAAAGTACACAGTTAGGTCTTCTGTTAGTGGCACCACCTGCAAACACAGGTCCCATGGTAGCTCAGCTCTCCACCTTAGGAACTGTGCCCATCAGGGCATCTGCTAAATACAGTTACACAGCAATACAGATTTCAGTGTTCTGTTAGGATGTGCTACAGCGTGGTAGCCTAGTGCGGTCACAGGTGTAGTGATGGTGGCACCAGGTGGACTGGAACTCTGCCGCGACCGGCTCTCACCTTGGGCACTTGCACTTATTCCTACATTGCCATGGATTCATCCCTTCATCATGGACACCCACCACGCCTGGCCCTTATCCTGGAACACGAGGGGTGGCAGCTGTTGTGCCCCTTTTGCCACTCCACCCATGCACCATAGGACGTGGACCTCTCTCAACGTGGAAGTCCTCTCATCCACCCCCCGCCCCCAGCCTGGAGCTGTTTGCACATACAGATGCTGCAGCCCCCCGCCTGCCTCAGACAAACCCACCAAACCTCACCAACCTCTTCTTGGCATTTGAGAGCTGAGTTGGTGCTCTTCCCGCCCCCTGGTCCCCACAGCTGGGGCAGGGATGTGGCTGGGTGTCAGAGTGGGAGAAGGGCTGGTCAGCTGGCACACTGAGTGTGACTGTTTGAATGGGGTCACACGTTTCTTACCCGGCCCCAGCACTTCCTGTGTTGCATCTTTGTGTTGAAGCATATTAAAATTAATTTGAAAGAGCTCCTGTGGCATGCATTTCATGTAACGTAGCCTGGCCAGTTCAGGCTTCAGAGAATTTAGGCTGGGACCTGAGGCAGGGCAGCCAGGGAGGTGTTTGGCAGGCTGGGTTTATTTTCTGTGTGTTGCCAGGGTCAGCCACCAGCCTCCAGACCCCCTGACTGCACAGGCCCAAGGTCTCTACACCCTGTGTGTAGCCCAGGGTCGTCAGTGGCACTGCTCTAACTTTGGGGAGCTCAGTGACTCTGCTCTGCATGGCTATCTTCAGCAGGCTGGGTGGGCTGGAGTCTGTGGGAAAGGGACACATAAGTTTGAGAACAACCCCTTCGCCCTCAAATTCAAATTCAGACCTAGATGGGATCTGTTTCCACCCCCAATGAAAGCTTGATCTGTCCTAAGTCCCCTCAGTCCGTGCCTGATGGCTGCTGAGCTCTCTCAGGAGAGGCAGGGGAGGGGCCCTGGTGTGGTGGGTCACAGCAGCTCCTTACCCCTTGCACAACCTGGCAGGTTTTCTCAAACCAACAGGACAGCACAGGACCCTGGACAGCTCTGCAGCTCTTCCTACAACACTCCCATGCAGCCAGCCCACTTGCTCAGCCTGAAAGCTGCCCCCATCCTGGCCTTCAGTTGGGTTGCAGCCAGTTTGGTCAGCCTGCCTGTGCTTAGGGTCACAGGGGAGATCCCCAGCTGTGTGGTTCCCTGTGGTGGTTTTGCAGGGCGTACAGGAGTGGCAGTGACTTTAGGGAGATGGCGGCAAGTCTGTTCTCCTGAACAACTGCTGGACAAATCATCTCAAGTCATTTCCAGGCCTGCGAGGACCACAGGATCCCTACTGATGGTACTATTGATTAACGATTCACTTGACAACCTGTCCCAGCCTGTTAGTGTTTGGGGGTGTCTTATGATGACCTCCACTTTTATAGTAATCATCTTCCATTTCCTTTCCCCACACGTGAGTTCTCACTCTCACTGCACAGAGGAGCAGACAGGAGACTCAGCAGCTGGCATGTGCAGGAAGCAACATTAGAGCTGCTTCCTCCTCCCTGCAGAGAGCTGTCTGCTCCCACAGCTGATCTGCAGCGGGCGGAGGAAGCTTCTGAAGTCAACCAACCCATCACCTCCTCTGTGAACCATCACCTCCAAGGAACCTTGCACAGCCCGCTCTCCCTGCATGGGCGACGTGGGTCTTCTCAGCAGGAAGGAGTGATGCTTCAGCAGGTAGAAGCCCAGAAGTGGGTACCGGCATTCCTTAGAGATGCTGAGGCTTCATTTCTAGACCACAATTAAGCAGATGTTGCAGTAAAGCACGTTCTGATCTTTTAACTGGTGGACGGTCTTGCCTTCGGTTTGTAAAAAATGCAACGTCTGTGAGGCACGATGAATCAAAGCACATGGTGTGCCTGCGCTTCTCACCTGTTTGCACAGCTGGTGCTGCCTCAGAGCACAGGCATCAAGCCAGATCTCTGGGGCTGCACCCTATTAGCAAGAGTCAGGGTTCTGCCCACTAGAAAGTTTGGGTCAAATGCTTAAATACACACAAAAAACAGCCCCAAAGGCTGGTATGCTGTCCTGGTTGTTAAGACAAGGGGAACTAAACCACTTAAGTTTGTTTATCTTAAACCTCTTTTTTAAAAGTTAAATTAATTGGAGTGGCACTGGTTTGCAAAAACATACAGGTTTCAAGTGTACAACTCAAGAAAACATCATCTGCAAACTGCGTTGGGAGCCCATCACCCCAAGTAAACTCTCTTTCTGTTCCCATTCCCCCCACCTCTGTTCCCCTCCACTTACCCCCACTCCTTTCCCCTCTGGCTATCCCCACACTGTTATCTGTGTCTTTTGTGCTATGGAGGTCTGTCCAGAAAGTATCCAGCCACATGCTATGAAACATAGAGACATTTACTGAAGAAGATACAAGATTCAAGAAACATTGTACATATGACAATGATGCCTCAGTCCCTTTCAAAATAGGCACCTTGGGACCTCACACTGTTCTCCCTCCTAGTCACCATCAGCTACCCTGTTGTAGTTTCCTGAATCTCATCGATGGTGTGAAATCTCTTCCCTTTCAAAGGTGATCTTAGTTTTGGGAAAAGCCAGAAGTCATAGGACGTGGGGCTGAGTCACCTGGGTGACTTGATATTTTGCCGAAAGACTCTGCACGAGATGTGATACATGAGTGGGTGTGTTGTTGTGGTGAAGCTGCCAGTTGCCAGTTGGCCATAGCTGTGGCCTTCTGAATCATCTGAATAGTTTCCATGGAGGAATGTTCAAGCTTAACACAAAATCTAATGTAGATTCATTGCTCTACTCACTCAGTCATTTTGAATGCAATGGCCACGCAGAACACATGCTCACTCAATGGCATCTACTTCCCCCTCCCACTGACTAGTGCAGTGAAGTCATCATTGTTCACACATGTACATTCCAGTCTACTCTCTTTGGCTGCCAGGTTACATCAATGTTGTGCAAACTGTTCTTGTTACATTAACGATGGCTGGACTTTTTTCCGGACAGACTATGTACTACATTTTGCCATGTACAGTGCATTCCTGTGCATGATGCACACCCATGATTTTGGCCCAAACTTTCAGGGAAAAAAAATCATTTAAATTATTTATTTATTTTTTTATTTATTTGTATTTAGAAATAAAACTGATTATCATATTCCAGGATATTATTTTGCATACAGATATTGTTATTGCTTTCTAGAGTAACACTTTTAATGCATAAGCATAAGAAAGAATTAAAAACATTTATATAGATATGAAATTAGCAATACCCATATATAATGCGCATCCTTATTTTTCCCTCAAAAATTTGGGCAAAAGAGTGCACATTATTCATGGCAAAGTACAGTATACTTTTGGGGGGCTAATCCCTTCATCTCTTTTCATGCAGCTCCTCTCTCCCTCCCCTCTGACAGCTGTCAGTCTATCCCATCTATGTGTCTGTTTCTGTTTTGTTCCTCAGTATATTCTGAACCAAAACAAAACAAAAAGTAAGCCCCCTAGCATTTCTACTGGCCCAGGTCTCTTCACCCCTCTGCCCCCATCATCTGCCCCAGGGCTAGCCTGCCTAGCTTACCAAGTCTGCAAGGCTTTTCCAGCACAGGCACCCTGGAGGGAATGGGATGCTATGCAGCTCTAAGCCAGGGTCACCCTGCAGTGTATGACTGAGGGCCTTGCCTGGGTGCAGCATGCCAGGGCACCCACTGCACAGACTACCAACAGGCCGCTGGGCACAGCTGCTGCTCTCTGTGTGGGGGTTTCCATCTTCCCTGCACCCAGATTCATGTAGCGGGGGCGCCTCGCATCCCGTTTCCCATGACTGCAGACCACTGGTACCCAAGGAGGCACTCAACAAGTAACTGCATTGCTTTAAGGAGTAAAAAAATTTTAATTATTTATTTTTAGAGAGAGGGGACGGGAGGTAGAAAAAGAGGGAGAGAAACATCCGTGTGAAAGACAAACATCAATCTGTTGCCTCTTGAAGGCCCCCCTGCCAGCCCCACACCAAGAACTGAAGCTGCAATCCAGACATGTGCCCTGATTGGGAATCAACTGGTGACCTTTCACTTCTGGGGCAACGCCCAACCAACTAAGCTACACAGGGATCAGGGCCGGAGTAAAACTTTTAGAGTATCCACCGGAAAGTGTAAAACTTCGCAGCTTCTCCCTTCCCCAACACAGCCGGATTCCCCTGGGATGAGGTGCTGCCCATGCTGAGCAGCAAGACAATGGGCTCCCCCCATTAGCAAAGGGACTGCCTGTTTTGGTCCCTGAACCTTTTCTCACAGAACATTTTTCAGTGACTGTATTGATAGGTTTGTGGACAAGTTTGATTTGCTCAAACGAAACTCTTACCTTTGAAGAGGAGCTGGCAATGAAAGGTAACCCCAGTAGGTCTTCCAACCATGACTGGCTCTGGAAGCTGAGCCAAGCTGTGCTGTAATGGTGGGTTTGTAAGGTGGCCGCAGTTCCCCTCGGTCTCCTGGTGAAGAGCCTGCGTGGGATTCCCCGTTACTGCGAATGCCAAGCTTTTGGCGTAGCACTAGATTTACCAGAAGTGTATCTTGATCAAATGGTACAGGCAGAAGGTGCTCCAAGTGATTCCTTGGGCCTGCAGACTGGATCTCTTTTGGGGCTCAGGGTGTCTTGCCTAAGAGCTGAAACCCTGCGAAGTGACTCGGCAGGCTGCCTGCTGGCCACCAGGTGGCAGTGTGGCGCTGTGGAAACGTGCTCCGCCTCCCGCTGGGCCCAGGCTGGTGCCTGACGCGTGCACCCCCTTCCCCATGGTCCTGGACTTTCTGGGACACCCTGTGACAGCGCCTGGTTTTGAAGGCCAGGGGCTGGGCTCGCTGGCCACCTCTAACCTAGAAGTCGCCCTGGGGGAGCCGGCTGGGGACCTGTCTACTGTGTCCCCAGACACTGCACACCCTGGGGGAGTGTTGCGAGCACCTCCACACCTTCAGGGTCTGTGGTCTAGTTTGCCGTTTGGCTGATGACCCTGCGAGATGCCTGGTCATCACTATCCTATTTCCCATGACAAGCCCCGGATGCCAAGCCCAGCATCATCCCTCTGCTCTTCTCTCTAGTGCCCTGGGTGTGTCTCCTCCTGCACTGTCATCAGCTGAGAGGACACAAAGGTTAGGCCTTACCTTTCCGGCAACAGATCTTCCCACTTGATAACCCAATCACTGCGTGTCAGGGTCTGAGAGCTAAGGCCCATTTGAGTTGCCTCCCTTGCAAGAAAATGCCCCCTTTTCAAGGGGTAATGGGGACAGAAGGATCAAGTATTAGAACAGCTGCCATGTTCCCTGCCTGGCAGGCACCCATCCTCCCTAAGGAATGGTGGGTATAGAAGGATATTCTGGTGTGATGGATTTTACAGCACCCCACCCAAGTCCTTCAGCAAATGAGACCTCTCTGGGGCCCAAACCTGAGCCAAGTCTGAAAAATGAGAGGTGGGAGACAGCAGCAGAGGACCCTAAAGGAGAGCTTAAGGGGTTCCGTGGTTGTGGGTTTTCCTGGTACGTGTTGGAATAAGGATTTCCACCAAATGGCTGAAGAGGCAATACAGCACCTGCATGTGGGGTGGCAGGAAGATCCTAAAGAAGCCAAGAGTGGGATCTGGGACTCCCTGCGGGGCACTGCCACTCCTGGGGGCCTGGTCAAGAGCTACTAGAATTCTTGAGATGAACACCATGCACACTGAAGCCACAGACAGAATTTATTAGAATTTGCGGAAGCATGAGGTTATGTACCACGAAATAGTTTGGTTGTACGACATACAGTACGGTGGGCAGTTGTTGACGTACAGTGTTGTCAGCAACAATGGGAGTTCCACAGTTTTTAAGGACGATGGACAACATCAATGTTTTTTCCTTAAAATAAAATAAAAAACAGGAAGGAACAGCAGAGACCAACTTGATTTGCAGTTAGTGTCAAAATCTAAATCTAGTATCACAATTGTAAGAAACTATAAGAAAACTATTAGAAAAATAGAGCATCAAACAAGCAAAAAATATTTTACAATTTACATAATAAAAAACAGAACTTGTTTAACAATGGCTCCATGTTCAGTAGAAGAAAAAATTTACCCAAGAAACTACAGCTCTTCAGGTTTGGTAATACACCAACCCTCCCTTGGTGCTCCTCACACCCACTGATGCTGAAAGGCACAACTTAAGCAGGAAACTTATTTTAAATATATATATATATTATAACTTCTCAAATGGGAAAATAAGACCCCAAATTAAAAAGTTTGTCATCAAGAAACACAAGATCATATACCTTGTTAATAAATTAACAAAGTCTGAGTGCGTCTTCTGAGCTCTGCTTCCCGAGCCTGCTGGACACTCTCACACCCTGAGAAAATCCCCTGGACTTTATGGCCAAGGTCGTCCATCTCATGTGGGTCTTCCAGCCAGCAGTTCAACATGTAGAGAACGATCCAGGATGGCTCCTTGAGAACTACACCCTGAGACCCTTGGCCAGTCTACGTCCCATTGAAAGGGAGCGCAACTTCCACAAAGCAACGGGCATAAAGACTCTGGGTTATGGTGATGAAGATAAAAGTCCACATTTTCTTTACCTAAAACCCCATCAGGCATCGTGATGATGATGATGGAGAACAGAGTGTAGTTTCTGACACCACTAGATCAATAAAGCATTTCATTGTCAAAAGAAAGTCCACAAGGGTCTGACAAAATGTACATCTTACTCTCCCCAAGGAGCCTTACGTACAATACTCTCATTGTGATGGCAAACAGATACATTTTAAATTATATGTAACAATTATACATACCATGTATTTAGCTCCACCAGAAGGGAAACTAACAGTTCCACACGCACACACGCATCGCACACCACGCCCAGCAGTGAGGCTGCGCCCACAAACACGCCTCTCCATCCACCCTGGAAGACAGCGGCCATGAGGCCTGTCACCGGGATGGCCCTTGTTACATGTGTGTTAGTGGGGCCTTCAAATCAGAAAAGACGGGTCCTGGTACAGAGCCAGGCTGAGGTGCCCGAGATGCCAGTGAGCTCACCTGCCATGTCAGTAGGGCCCCTGTGAGGTGAGTCCACACTCACCCAAGGAACCCAGCCTCCCACTCCAGCCTCAGCAACCCGTATTGTTAGGCATCCTATTTGGGACAGCAAAACCCCCGGGGATTCTGAATGTCTGCTTAGTGGTGGGGGTGGAAGGGAGAAGACCTGGCCAAATCCACCTTCCCACCCCTATGTACAGCCAACGCAGTGGCCAAGGATCAAGCAGGACCAGGTGCCTCATCTAGCTGTGAACCTACACCATGGCACAGGTGCAAAGAGGAGTGTGTTGGGCCTGGGGAGGCAGCCTGTGGCTCCCAAATCGCACATCAGCACATGGGGCCAGGTGGCTGATTGCCTGATAGAGTCAATGGAACAAAACCAAAGGTCGGGGAGACGGAGGAGTTCTGCCCATAGCCTAAATTTAGCTGTCCTTCCGAAACAGCCTGGAAAAGATGGCTCCACCACTTCTTGGTTTGGAAAAACAAATTCAGCCCAAAGTCCAGCTGAGGGGGTGTGAGCAGGTCGGGTGGGGCCACACACATGCGGCGGCCTTAAGGTCCCCTCTTGGAAGGTCCCAGGGGCCTGGCTATTTCCTCAGAGACCCTTTTCACGCTCCCTCTGCAGCAGAGGTACTGGCGTTCCAGTTTGCTGAATTTTTTGGAGTGACGTCATAAAAACATGCCAGCGGGATTTCGGAGGCAGGAAGGGGCGTTTACTCATCACAATGGTCTTTCCATCCTGAGCATTTGGGGCTGGGGCACAAATGAGTGACACAATATCCCCAAAGGATGTGTCTCTAGACGTGTGGAATTTCTGACTGTGTAGGAAAATACTGGCCGAGCCACGAAACTGGCAATCCTGTTCGTGTTTGGTGAGGGGTAGCGGCACTTCTGGTGGGTTTCCCTTTTGCCTGCGTGTGTGTGTATTTCAGGGACAGTAGTGAGGGGCGTGATAAGTCACGCATTCACATCAAGAGGCGAAGCCCCACACCCTCCCCACCTATGGCCCCCGTACACAGAGAACGCACCGCTCTCAAGAGAAACACTGCGCAGCAAGAGGGGCATGCGCACTGCGTCCGAGTCACCCTGGGGGTGCTCGGAGGGCGCAGGGCTTTTCCTTGGACTAAGCCACATGTCTTCTGTGAGTGCTGCTGGCTCTGGGCTGAGGAAGGGGGAGACGTGCCTGTTGGGGGGTCTCATCCATGAGACAATGCGGGGACAACGCACTTTTTTCAGTGTGCAGAACAATGGACTTTGTGAGTGAAAAGGTCAACTATAATCACAGTCTTTTGGGCACTGTCTTGCGAGGAAATTTCAGCCAAAAGGAAAATTGAAGTTAAAAAAAAAATCTTAAGACACATTTTCCCTCCAGTTTTTTGCTTATGTGGAAAAATACCACACAAATTGAGCAAATAGCTAACAGGCCCCAAGAAGACAGTAGACAACCCAAACAAAATAATATTTATCAAAATAGTTTACAGCACCAATCTACATAAATGGAAATGTTTCTTTGGGAAACCAAGCTTTGAACTTTTGGGGCCCCCCACCTGTGGTCTGAACCACACACACATCCTTGAGCTGCCTGCTGCCTGCCCTCCGCTGGCTGACCAGCCATTTGGCTATTTTACAGGTTCTTAAATTTTTCTCCAAGAACCTTTTTGGGGTAGAGAAAAGTTTTGTCAATTTACCAGGCTTCTTTCTACTTGCACAGATTTGTGCAAATGCTGGGATGGAGCAGTGATGGGGGCGGGGGTGGGCGGGCAGGGAAGAAATGGGAAACTAAGCTTTGAAAGCAGCATTTACATTTTCTATGGTGTCTAAAATACTTGTCTCTCTCAGCTTCCATCAACACAGAACCTTCTGTCTCCTGAATTACACTCCAACTGGAGGACTCGACTAGCATTCCTGTCTCCTCTGGCTTCTTCCATCTGGGAAGGCCACAGGGGTGGGGTGGGAGTGGGGAAGTATGCTATGTAGAGAGACCTGTGGAGGCGTGGGGTCGGGCAGGGCTACAAACCCATACACAAACCTGTGTGTCTGGACAATGAATACACCAGAGGGAAAGTAACACAACCCCAACTGTCTCACGTGGGGGCCCCAACTCCTAACAACATGCCAATGGCACCAAGTAATTAATTATTTGGCCATTTTCCAAGTTAACATTAAGCACCAACGTATTTGCTGGAGTGATTCACAGACACTAACAGGAGGACTCAATTTGATCACACTTACGAGAGGGGTCAAACAGATCATGGTAGGGGCCACAAGTGGCCAGAAGGACTGGTCACCATCACCTCAGAACAAGCAGACACCTGTCCTGGGAACCTTATAAGACCCCAGGCACTGACCTGAAAGTATCAGAGGGCAGGACTTAGTGAACGGCAGAGACCCACAGAAAAGGGTGTTTTCAGCTCTGCTCATTTGTGGCCGATTGTACATGAACAGTGTCATATTCCAGTTACTCAGGACACACAGCCAGCAGTGGGACACCAGAATAGCAGGAACAGGCTGGGCCGGAGGGCACGTGGCTGGCGGAGGCCCCTGAGCGCACGCATCCTGGAGTGGAGACGGCGCCCCGCAGCCTCGCTCCCACAGTGGCACCCCTGCGGTGGAGTGGGCTGGGGTCTGTCAAGGCGGCAGAGCCCCTGCATGGAGAGGAAGTGGAGAAGGGGTCACAGTCCTAAGGCCCCTTCTGGAAGCCACTTGGAGAGCAGGGCAGGGGAAGGAAACCAGTCATGGTTTTCCTTGTTGAGTAAACTGCTGGCCTTCGGCTCTGGGGTGAACCTGTGGGGACGTGCTGTTTTGTGGTACTCATCTTGCATCTATGGCCAGCCGTCTGGGGCTGAGCAGGGAGATGGCTGCTACAAGTCTGGGGTAGGTGCGTGTTCGACTCCAGAATGGTGCCTGGCGACAGAGCCCTGGTGACCTCCGTTCTACAGCAGCGCAGCAGGAGAGGAACCACTTTCTTTGTGAAGAAGGAGGTTAACAGGTGCAGTGGCCAGTCACAGCCAAGTGGCCCTGGCCAGGGAGCTGTCAGAGGTGACCAGGGCCCGATGAGCCTGCTACAGAGCAAGACTGGGCAGGCCCCACGCCATGGGGTGAGGCTACAGTCCAGGTACTGCACCTTCGCTGCTCGGGGGCCTGGTGGTCGTGGGTGGGTCCTGTTGCATTTGTGGAGACAGCGAGGTGCTTCTGAATCCTCCATGGGTATCCCTCAGGGCTGCTGTCACCTCCAGGGGATGGGACTGTGTGTCACTTGCAGTGGTCCAAATTGCCATCAGGAGTCCTTGCTTGGCCAGTGGCCAGGGACGCCTCCTCACTGTGCCACAGTCCATAGCCGAAGTAGATGACAAAGCCTGCAGGCCAAGGGCAGAGCGCAATGAGCAGAGAAGGGGCTGGAGGGCGGCAAGGGGGGAGGGTTCCGGGGAAGCAGGCAGAGCAGCCCCAGCGGAGCAAACCTGGCCACACTGCCTGCACCTAGCCTTTCTGCACTTGGAGGAACAACAGGACTCTTCCAACAGGGCCAGCCGAGGTGACCCACGGGAAAGCCTCATACCAGGGAAGCCCCTGAGCAGAGAAAGAGCTCAGTTGGGGGTCCCTGGGAGGGACATTAGTCCCTCAGCTTCATCCACTGACCACCTGGCTGGCGGGGGAGTAGCCGCTGGAGGGGGCCAGGACAGACACTGCGGAAGCTGTGCAGCTGTGCTGTTCCCTGCCAGCGTGGGGTTCCAGCAGCCTCTGGGTTGCCCTGGATTTCCGCTGTCTGCATAGTCCTGGCTGCCCTTTTTCTCTGCGTAAGTGACTGTCACATTGCAGGGGGCATTCAGGTCGCCTGGGAATGTATGTACCATAGGAACCCAGTCCAATCCAGTGCTGGGCACTCCAAAGGTCTATGGTTGAGTCCAGACCTGTCCAGCAACTGTGGTCCCAGGGCCACCCTTATGGTGGTTACATAATGAGAGCAGGCCTTAAAGGAAAGACTCAGCTACCAAAAGTACAAAGAACAGCAAATGCCTGGAAGCCAGAAGCTTACACCAGGGATGCTAAGAAGCAGGTGCCGTGTACCCCTGGTAGGAAGTGAGCACCGGGCCCTGTAGTTTCAAGGAGTGGGCACAGTGGGCTAAACGTAGACGGAGCCAGGTCTCTCGCAAAAAGTCTCTACAGGAGTTGCCTATCCAGCTAGATGCTGACTTTGAGGGGAGTGAGGGATGTGCAGAGAATGGGGCAGTCGAGTACCCCCTAGAGATGGTGCAGCAGCAGCCGTCTACTCCAAAGTGTGACAACCCAGGACTGAAAGGTCTGGCAGAACCATGGTCCCGAGATTACTGCTCTTATCAGGGATACTGAGGGACATAGGTCAAGACCAGTCCCCCTGCATCAGCACTCAGCTTAGACCTTGAGGAAGAAAACTGAGTTCATCTCCTGCAGCCCCTAGAGGGAGACCAGGCCACAGTCAGGCCCAGAGAGGACCACCGCCCCCATGGAGATACCCAAGCCTCTGCAGGCCCACCGATGCCCACATCCCACATGGAAAGGTGAGGCCCCGACTTTCGCACTGGGGGGAGATGGATTGATGCATTATCGATGGCAGACTCATGGTCTTGTTCTGATTAGCCTCAAGCTCTTGCTCAATGACTAGTTTAGGCAAGAGGCTATTAAAACAAAAAGTACCCAAAAGGGAGGAAAGGACCCACAACCTACCAGGAACTCCTTGCTGTTTGAGAGAAAACTGCTGACTACCTGTGTTTCCATTGTGTTTTGAAATCTGAACCGAGGGAGGCTCGATGACATTAGCCATCCAGCCAAGTAGCAAGGACATGAGTGAGCAGCAGGGATGGGAGGCCTCAGGAGACCCTGTGGTATGGGACATGCTGGTCACGGTGGCACTGATGAACCGACCTACCTATCAGCATCCATACTGCAAACCGGACCCACGTGCCTTGGTCCAGCTGCATCATGAGATAGACGTTCACAAAGATGCTCAGAACAGGAAGGACTGGCAGGAAGGGCACCTGCAAAACACAATGCTGCAACGTCAGTTCTGGCAGACTGAAGAGCATGGAGCTGGTGCCTATTTGAGTTGTTT
Organism: Anoura caudifer; assembly: GCA_004027475.1. Classification (NCBI taxonomy): domain Eukaryota; kingdom Metazoa; phylum Chordata; class Mammalia; order Chiroptera; family Phyllostomidae; genus Anoura; species Anoura caudifer. Next base: position 168,883 of record PVKU01002183.1, read on the forward strand.
AGCAAAACTACCTAGAAAACATCATGCACCTGACACTCATGTGGATCGCTGAGATTTGTGTGGACGGCCATCTTTACATGGGGAAGAGGAAAGGAGCGCTAACCCCACCCCTGTGCCCCCAGCCCCTCCAATGCAAGCACACCCGCGTGAGGGCAAACCCTAACAGGTGAGAGTTCGGATCTAAGCAACTAATTGCCAAAGTAAGCTCTATTCCTATTTTCTACCCCTGCTGTTTTTCCACTAAAGCGGGGGGCTAGAAGGAGAATTCCACTTTACCTCTAAGGTTGAACTATTTTATTATTTGTATAATCTGAAAGTGCAGAAGCCTTAGTTGCCTCCAAGCCTGGGTGATGATATATGATCCACCAGGACAGCATTCGTGAGAAGCCCTTGGGACGAGGTACACTCCGCCACCTGAGAGCCAGGTCAGGGAGGGGTGTCTTCCTCCAGCACCAGGTCCTCAGCAAGTACTATCTGTGCCCACAGGCCCATATTCTCCTGAGACTGCCCAGCAAGCACCTCCTGCCAGACACCCAGGCTTAGGGGAGCCCGTGTAGGGGCTGTCCCACTAGGCAGTCCCCCGCAGGCCTGGCGTGCAGAGTCGCTCACCTTAAACGAGAGCTTGGTCTTGCTCTCAGGCTGTCTCCAGATGATGACTGTGACCACTAAGCAGAGGATGGCAGAGCCAAGGAGTATAAAGACTGCCCACAACTCCCCATTTGTGACAGCCGTCTTTCCCAGCACAGCCACAATGCAGAAGATGATGATAAAAATTGCTGAGAGAGACAGAGAGTGGGAGAGAGAGCTGTGTCTCAGCCATTTCTCAAGTCCCCACAGATACTCTCGGCTCTCTCCAAAGCCTATGGAGAAGGAGGCTGTATGTCTGTAGGCATCATCAACAATGAGGACAGAATAACTGACACCGCAGTCCAGCAGTAAGACCCCCACCCCCATACCCAGGGACAAGAAACCATGCAGTACCAACAAGCAGGACCCCAAACACATTACAGGGAAGGGGAGGCTCTTACCTATGAGGCTGGTTGAAATGTTCACAATTAACCCCGAGATTTTGGAGGGCTCCATGTTTTTGGGTGAAAGTATACTTTTCAAAGAAAACCTTTCTGCTTCTGGTAAAAAGCCTGTTTGGGAATCGCTGGTGCTCACCAATTCATTCTGGTCTACTTGGTCCAGCTCCTCAGTAGTTCTGGCCATCTGGTATACCATGTTAGGTTGCTCTGGCTGATACCTGCATACAAATGTGACCATCGTGGCATGCAAAAAAATACACAATAATGCAAGTTCTTAGTAAGCCTTCATGGGTAAGTCGCCCGGGACATAAGGCATCCTATGGAAAGACGATGGTCAGAATTGATATCTTCTCTGGCAAAGTAGAAACACAGAGGAGAGCTGGGTCCTCGCCTTCTGCTGCTGCTTCTGGCAACACCCTCCTTGGTGTCTCTGTTTTGAGACCACTTGACCTCCACTGTAAACCAGCCCAGAGAAATGTCCTGAGATGGTTTCTCTGGCTCTGAGAGTAGCACTGGCCCTTGGAAGCTTAAGATATTAGGCCACTTCCAGCAAAACTAGGCTGCAGGAAGCTAAATGCACAGACAGAAATAGAAAGCAATAACATTAAGATCCTATTTGGTGCAGAGAACTGGAGAAATGTGTCTGCAGGCTGATGGCTTTGAGATATTCTGTTTGAGAGACTTAATTGGATCAATTCATTTTAAAGCTCCAAGTGCCTTGGTATAAATAAATCTACAGAGCTTGGTGAAAAACCCAGCCCATGGCATGATTTCCAAGGCACAACCTACCTGCAAATGGAGCAGTCATTTTAAATGAGGATCCTTATCGTCTCACTCAAAATGAACAGAGCTCAAATCTTTTCCACCAGCCTTGAAAAATAGAATGCCTTATGAATTATTTTGCATTTAGTCTAAGAGTAAGCATAAAGATATTCACCATATTTTCACTGATTCACTTCTGTAACACCATTCGGTCAATTAGCAACCTAGTTTTAGCTGATTCTACACGGTCACTACCAAGGCTCGATCCAGGTGTTACATACATTATCTGCTGAGCACATTAAAAATGGGATCAGTGGCCTTGCAAGTAGAAACACCTGAAAAGAAATAAAAGGCTCTTGCCAGGTGACCAACACTAAGAGTCTCCATGGGTACGTGTTCTCATGCCAACTGCTCCCTTGGGCCATTTCTGGGACTTGGGAAGCAGAACCCTGTCCTTCTGAAGCAAAGTAAAATTGGCACCCAGAAGTATGCCGTGGAGGTAGCTAAGACACCAAGCTTAAGTCCAGGGCTGCTCTATTATCTCAGCCCAGCGGGTAGCCTGGGCACTCAAGCCTAGAATAGTCAGAACCTGGAAAGTCTTCCCGAACATCCGCCTCAGCCATCCCACACCGTACACTGGGACTCCTTCCTCCAGCAGCAGTGCAGTGAAGCATCACAGCAACCTGAGTTTCAAAGGTCATCACAGTGACCTAAGTTTCACTGGATTCTCCCAATTTCCACCAAGGCCAGTCCCCAGACCCCTCTGTCCCAAGAACCTGGACCACACTGCAAATATTACCCAAACCTTCAAAACATCTGATCCCAGGAACCAGGCCCAGCAGTTGAGCTGAGAACCTGTCTTGACTCTCCCAACATCCAGACAAAAAAATGAGAGCGCAAGACAGAGGGAGGCGGGGCCACCCCTGACTCTTTGCAAGGATGTTCTCTGTAACTAGGCTCTCAAGCACCAGATCCCACCCCCTCCTGGGTGGTTCCCAAAGGAGCTATCGATAATCTAAAATTTACACTGTCTAAACCATTAATCTGAACTGCTAAGAGGCTAGCAGCGTTCCTGTGCATTTCTGTCATGGGACCCAGAAAAGCCATACATACCGTAAGACCAACACACAGGCAGCCACCAAAGAGTAAGCCAGGAGAGTGCCGATGGACATGAGGTCCACCAAGTCCTTCAGGTCAAAGAGAAAGGCCATCACAGCTGGGGAGAAAAGCATCAGGATCCATGGATGGTCCTCGACATGTACTGACATCCAGAACCACCACCCACCTGTGATCCAGAGCACATGAGAGGTGCTGCTTTTTCTTGCTCCCCACACACCCAGCCCTTTCCATGGAAAGATGCTTAAAGGAAGAAAAGCTCAGGATTAAATCATATATAGTCCTCAACAGATGGTAATTTTGCAAGCCATTCCAACACTACAGACAGAGAAACTGAAGTTCAGACTGGTTGGAACAGTTACCTAAGGTCACACAGCTAGTATGTGAAAAGTCAGAATCTGAACTAGGTTCTTGCAAGTCCAAGTCCAGTGTTTCTTCCCTTCCGTCATGCTGGCTCAGAGACAAATCATGTACATCCATCTATTCATCCATCCACCCATCATCCACTTGGCACTCACTGAAAGCATGGTATACACCACTCAAGGTAAGAAAAGTATCGCATATCATCCAAAATATATGAATCGGTCAGCAACAGTGATGAGGAGGTGGATGAGGGTAGATGAGGCTCCTGACCCAGACAGTTGAGCATGGAGAGCAGTGTTACTCCCCAACAATCTCAGTTCCTTCACCATGACCACACTTAAAAAAAAAAAAAAAAAAACAAAAACCCACATGCATGCTTATTTTAAAATCCTTTGTACTTTTTCAAAGTGTGCGTGTGTATTTGTGTGGGGACACAGGTTGCTTCCCATTCAAACAATAACTTGGCTAGGTCTATTTTGGGGTATTTTCAAATCATTCACAATTAAGACAAGTTAAAAGATAAACACAAAACCACTGCTTTTCCACAAATACTTCTCAAGACCCTGTAAATCACTGCAGCTAAAAAAATGTAAATTGTGAATAAATAATAGGATTTAAGAGCAGAGAAGACCTTCTGAGTAATTAGAGCAGTGTCCAACCGTGCATGCCACCAGCGCCTACTTCCCCACTCGAAGAAAAGCTTGAGACAAATTACCTCCATGTGAGGTCATTTTAGAAAGCCTAACACGTTTTTACACTCCCACTAAATAAAATGAAGAGAAAATCTTTGGTTTGGTGAATGTGCTTTGAAGTCACTTTAATGATTATAGTTTCATCTCCCTTTACCAGCATGGAAAGGAAATTAAGGCCAGTCTTTAATATGATCAAATTACATGTAAATACTGAAAAAATCTTCAATGCCTTAATCCCTTAAATATATCGGTCACATTCTGACATATAGTGTCCCTTAACTTGACCACTGCGATCACTCTCAGGAATGTAGAATTATAGGACAAACGTGGTAAATAATAAAAAACTAGGTTTCTTTCATTATATAATGTTAATCCACAAAATGAAGCACACTTTGCTAAGGGCATAAATACTCTGAATAACAACTCATTCATTTAAGAGAGTCAAATGTCTTACCAATGGCCATTTGACAAATCCCTGTGGTACAAACTGTGACCAGTGTCACGTGTCCTAATTTATGAAAAAACCTGCTGCTCTACTCACATCCTGGAAGAAGCCAGACTCTTTGGCATAGAAACAAACCAGAAACAAAGCACAAGCCAGCTCTACACTACGGGTGCTTCCTGCTTTCACCTCTCTGCGTCTCCACTTCCACACCTGCACAATGGGATCGCATTGCCTCTCGAGCTATGAAATGCAATCATTAAAGGAGGAAACATAGACAACAAACGGCACGCAGTGCATGCGCAAATAAGTTTCTGCTCCTCCTTCTTAATCCAGGGCCCCTGTGAGGAGTGGGCCGCACAGCAGGAGGTGAGCAGCGGAGGAGCAAACCTTCATCTGTTTTACAGCCTCTCCCCATCATTCACATCACCACCTGAGCTCCACCTCCTGTCAGATCAGCAGCAGCATTAGGTTCTCATAGGAGCACAAACCCTGCTGTGAACTGTGCATGCGAGGTATCTAGACTGCGCACTCATTATGAGAATCTGATGACTAATGATCTGAGGTGGAGCTGAGACAGTGATGCTAGTGCTGGGGAGCGGCTACAAATACAGATTATCATTAGCAGAAACGTGTGACTGCACGGAGGCCATTATAAATTAGCTGCTTGCAGACTCATCAAAACCCTCTCGGTGAGTGGGAAGTGACAGTTGAGCTGCATCTGGTGGCAGGCTATAAAGCCATCCCCCCACCCCAGTGTGTGGAAAAACTGTCTTCCACGAAACCAGTCCCTGGGCCAAAAAGGTTGAGGGCTGCTGACATAGACGCAAAGCATTTTCAGTCCACTGATACCATCTGTCAAAATCAGCCTCTTGGTGAGGAACCTCATATTTGGTAAGATAAAGCTCCTCTGGGCTGCCATTATTTATACACCTAAGGCAAATGGCTTCAGCAGCAGCACATTCAGTATCTCCTGGGGAAGAAGTGGTACATTTTATACAACACCAATCATAAGGGACTCTCGCTTCCCAGAGAATTCATGCGCATAGATACAAGGACACTAAGTTTTCAGTAATAACACACAGTCTCACTTGGCTTCTAAATGCAGGGAGATGTCATCTCATCGAAGTCTACTCAGGGGACACTCAGAAACAGAGAAGACCAATGGACTTGAGGGACCATGTGTGTCCTAAGCTCTGGCCAAAGAGAGGATAATAACAGAATTTAAACTTTTGGGAAATTCCATCACATCCCTGTAGCACTGGCCTCTGCTACAGGGCAGTTACCTTGCAATAAACCAGGTTCTAAGGGTAAAAACCGAATGTTAAAAAGACCAGTTAAAACTTCTCACAGGCCACAGTACAATTCAGGACATTTTCTTAAGAAGTAATAATAACTCAGCTGTTGAAATATTTACGTGTGAAATTATTTCCAGTTCTTACCAGCAATGGCACCTGAGGTTAACGTGGCAATTATTGGTGTTTTGGTCCTATCGTTGATTTTGGCCAAAAATTTAAATAGCAGTCCATCTTCAGCCATGGCATAGATAACTCGAGGCATAGGAAACATGGAACCCAAAAGGCTAGGTGAAAGGAAAAGGCAAAAGCATCAGTAAGGTGAGCTTACCAGGAATCAAGGCACCAGCATCTGACCGGGCCCAGTTGACCTCTGGGGAATGAGAACCCTGAGCTCTCCCCAAGCGCTGCTGCTGGCCAGGCTGCATGAGGCTCGTGCTAAAGACTCAGAATTCCATACACCAACCCCTCAAAAAGCACTTACCCTAAGTTCGTGTAAGTGTAAGAACGGGAAAGGCCTAATGAACAGCACAAACCAACTTACAGTTTTTCTGGAAGGGAAATCTTATATTTATTCTTGCAGTTATTTCCAGTTAAATCAAGCAGAAAATAAAAGAATCCCGGCAACCATGAGGATATCTCTGGTAAATCAATATTTACCATACAGTTACTGTTCATAGGTTAGTAGGAAACAGCAGGGGCAAAACACCCTTCAGTAAAAGGCACTCACTCCCTTTTTTAAGGTCGCCTCTGCTCAACGGCCAGTCTGAGGCCAAAATGCAGTGTTCAAAAAGCTGGCCTGATCCAGCAGCCCAAATCGGGAACAGAAAGCCAGTCCCTTGCTGAGCAGATGACAGCCTTGGGCTCTTCAAGAAGATCAATAACATAATTGACTCTTGGCTGATTAATAGCAACAACAAGGGAGAAACCACAGAATCAGAGTTGGGGTTACTGGCTCCATCTCCATAGAAAGAAGTAATTTTAAAACAGCAAATCTGAGCATACAGCTTTACTTAGCCCTCCACACTCGATGCCTGAGAATCCTCACCTGGTAGACAGAGCACAGAGGGAGCCGACGGCCACTGCGTACTTGGCGCCTTCCCATCCTACGTGCTTGAAGGCGTCAGGCAGGGGGCTGTCCTTGTCCAGGCACAAGTACGGCATCATGAGTGTGAGGGCAGCTGACACCCCAAAGTAGGCGATGAAGCAAATCAGGAGGGAGGCGACGATGCCCACAGGAATGGCCTTCTGGGGGTTTTTGACTTCTTCACCTAAAAGCAGCCAAGAGTCAGCCCAGGAGGGGGAGGTGGTGAGGGCTACCCCACAAACCACAAGGCCCCAGGCCTTTCAGCACCCAGGGAGTCCATGCCATCACCAACAACCCCCACAAACCTCGGCTCTATGGGGGCCAGGGTCTGCTGGGCTCTGGAAACACGGGGTGGCCCCAGAAACACAGACCAGATGACGTCCAGGCCCCAGATGGTGTTCTTGGCTGTTTCGTCATGGTTCTGCCAAGGGAAAGACTTGCTTCCTTTGGCAGGGAGATTTGGGAGGCACGATGGAGCCTAGACTATTCAATTTGCCAGGATGACAGTATTTTTAATGGCCTTATGTCTCCGGATGATGCACAGATACGAAGTTAGGCTGCGGCCTGGGCTGTCATTATCCCACTCATTCTAGCAGGATGGTTAGTCACACTCCTGCTGCAGTTTCCTGCCAGGAACTGCTCCTCAGGGAAGCGATAAGGGTGGGGAAGATTATCAGGAAGCTGCAATCTACACTTTACTCCTGTGTGAAAGCTCCACAACCAGCAAGCGTGCACGGGAAGGAAGACGGTGACCCGTCCAGAGGCGGGCAGGCGTACCTGTGGTGGCGATGCAGTCAAAGCCCACAAAGGCGTAAAAGCAGGTCGCTGCTCCTGATAGGACACCGGAGAACCCGAAGGGCATGAAGCCCCCGAAACCGAATTTCCCTGCCTTTGTGTCGCTAGAAAAAAAGAGCCACAACAAAGATCACAATACCAGCTTCATGGTTCCAAACGGCCACCACCCGACTTTCGCCCACCAGACTTTGGCCCACCGCTCCAGCCCTTGGTACGTGATCCCTGACAGCTGTAACCAGCCACCGCATCCCAACTCTGGGCAATAGGACCCTCGATTTGCGTGGCCTAGAGCCATAAGGGCATGTACTAAGTCCTTCCCAGAGGTGCCTTATAAATATTGACTTGGAGTAGGGGTGTAATGTAGGAACTGTGATGGGCTGTCCAGCAGGAAAGAGGGAAAAACTGACAACTGCAGCCTCTCCCCCAGAACCCTAGAGGAAGAGATGAAGCCAGGCAGTGCAGGGGCCCCAGACCTAGGAACAAAATGCAAAAAGTCTCCGTATTTACCAGTTTAGGTCTCAAAACAAGTATTTCCAGAGAGACACTGAGGTTTGAAGAGCGGTTTGTTTTAGTCAACAAAAATGCTTCCCAAGCACCCACATGCACAAGGTAAACAGTTGGGATGCTTCATAGGTGCGGACTGGTACCCAGCACAGCTGGGCTCATGGGTGGTGCTCAGTAGTGTTTGCTGGAGTAACGAACACAAAGTCAAACATATTTTCTGAAACTCAAAGTCCTTCAAGATCCAGAAAATAGTCCCAATGAATCAAAACCTGTGACTCTAGACACTAAGCTTCAACAGGGGGCCCTTCACCCCTGCCGGCCCCATCTGGGTGGCCGTCTGTGACATCAGTCCACCTCAGGCCCTGCCTGGAAGCAAGTAATCTTGAACCTTCACCACCTGAAGAGCAGCCCCACTCCTTCCAGTCTGAGAAGGGCAGCTTCAGCTCCTCAACACGGAGCCCCAGAGGACGTTCACGGCTCCCCATCAGCCCTCCCCACTCAGCTGACTGCCCCTTCACACAGACCACTTCACCCCCCGACCTGAGAACAGGAACGAGAGAGAATATTCCAGTTCTGTGAACACCGATGCACTGAGGCTGGGTTAGCACCTCATTTTGGCAAATTTGTTTTCAGTGGGATTTACCAACTTACTAATAAAACAGACAAGCAATTCGGACCCAATTATTTTCTAATGAGGAATAAGCCTTTTCCTGATTCCTTGGGAATCGTTACATTTTTCAGTTCCAGAAGATGCCATGGAGCCACTGGGACTTACTACGGTGCAATAGCAACATGAAGGAAACCCCAACAAATATACAAGTGATAGATGTGAGTAAAAGTTCACCAGACTCAAATGGAAGCTTGTCATCTTAAAGTGTGACTGAAGTAAACCGTCAACCCAGGTACAAAAAAAGGCAGCCCAGGATGGTTAAGTCAGCGAGGTGCAGTCCACAATCCTGGTCTCCCAGGGGCCTGGCGGGCAGCCGATCCTGGGTCCACGGACCACAGAGAACGTGGACACCTGGCGAGCTGGCTTCTGCAATCCTCTAAACCCACGCAGGACGAGGCCCCTCCACACCACATGGTTTCACTGAGAAATGCTTTAGTGCTTCAGAAGAGACAAACGGTTTCATGTAAAACTGCCTGGCCATTGTCAGAAACACAAACCCGCAGCTGGTGAACAACAAAAAAGGAAAAATCTTACAGGTTTTAGTAAAATGGATACGTAAGCTGTGTCCCTGTCCCAGTGCACTCTGCCTCTTAAAGTGACTGGCTCGCAGCCCTCCACGGCCGTGTCTCTAGGGCCGGGCAACAGACACCACTTTGTCTGGGAGGCCGGGACAGCCCATCACTGCTAGGACGCACAGTGTAAGGATGGCCAATGAAAGCAAACACCACAGCTGGCATGAACAACCTCTTCATAAAAACAAAAAAATGAAATCTTGACCGACAACCAGGACACATTTAAACCCTGACCTGCGAACAGCGACCGGTAAGATAGGCTGCGCCTGCCCAAAGTTTTCAGTCGACTGTTTCTTCAAAGCATGTTTGAGTTGGCTTTACTCCATCCTCAGCGAGTGGGCACCAAGAAATGTGGCATAAATTGGTCAGGAATGCTTGGGAAAATATATGAAAAGTCCTCATTTCTCTGTAATAGGGTTTAGTCCTCAAAAGAAAGGCCCTTTTTATTTGAAATGTTAAGCATATAATATGGGAGTTAGTGAAGTTTCATATATTTAATTTAATAGCTTCCTGTTTGCGTCCTGGTCATGATCTAGCCACATATCAGTGCCTGACCATTAATCGGACCCCTCACTGGATGCCTAGCCTGTAACAACCAGCAGCCAGGTTGGTATATGGCCGCTCAGACCCCAGTGTCTCAGCCTCCCTTGCAGCTAGCTATGGCTGCCTACTGAATTCTGGCCAGGGGAATGTAGGCAGAAGGGATCTGTCCTTAAAAGCACATGGAACACTCTGCTCCATACACGCCCCTCCCTGGGACAGCTGGATCATGCTAGCGCCCACAGCCCAGCTCTGACCCGGCAGATGAGGGCAACATCCTCAGAGATGACAGGACAGCCAGACGCACAATCTGGGTCCCTGAAAGCTGATGTACCACAGCACTGGCCAGCCAACCAAACTGCTCATTTCGGGAAGGACTTGAGACATCATTTTAAAGCCACTGTATTTTTTAAAAAGTCTCTTTATTTGAGCACTTTAACCTTTAGCCATAATTAAAATAGACTCATAGATAAAATCAAACTCCCTGTTCTCCAGCCCAGGACCCTAAGTTTCACCTGAAAATCTGATGAGAAAATAAAAAAGATACATTATAGTTATTTGGCTTTGTGTCCTAGATAATACGAGTTTGTCGAGTTTGTCGTTGAGGGGTCACTGCAAGGCCTGAAGAGGCAGGGAGCTGAGAGCAGCCCTGCCCCTGCTCTACCTTAGGTCCTGGAATCCGACACAGGCTGGGAGGACAGGGCCGCTGCTTCCCCGAGTCAAGTGTGGGAGACGGAGATTATCACGATGACATTTTGAAATTTGAGTAACTCTGAAAACCTTTGTAAAAGCCCATGGTAAAAGTTCCACATATTTCTTTTTCAGTGTTATTAAATATTTCAAAATAAAGCGGTATCACCACAGTATTGCAGAGAAAATCTTTTCTGATCACAAAACTCAGAAGATGGTCAGGAAACAGAATATGAGGAAAAAGGGATTACTTAGTGAGTCTGACAGTGATCCTCAGCTGCATACATTTTGGAACTGAATGAAGATTTTGTTTTGCCCAGTAGCCCCCTGTCACACAATGTTCTGTATAGTAGAGGGAAATAATACTTAACACAAATCCAAACCAATAAAACACCCTCAGCTACTTCACTACAAAAAAATTTAACAAAATATCCAAATTCAAGCCACATTATAAAAGAAAGACTCGTAGAGCACTAACCAGTTCCATCCCCCAAATACACGAACGGCCACGCGCCAAGGTGGGAACAGAAAAAAAACAACTCACTTGCCGCACAAGTGACTAGTTGTGTTCTGGAAATCCTCCTCCACGAGCTGCCAGTTTTTAAGTGATCCTTTCACAAATCCTGACACCATGATGAAGCCCAGGACCAGAACGTTGACACAAGTGAATATTTTGTTGACCATGGCTGATTCTTTCACACCAAGAGTTAAAAGTCCTGAAAATGTGCATATATAGGAAACTTTGAGCGTTAACCTCACAACAGGCAAACCCTTCCAGGGATGGGGACAGGGATGAAGACCATGACTTAAGAAGAATCCACATGGTGTAAATCTCAGAAGACTTCTGTGAGCCTCTGGGCGTGGGGCTGAATTCACGACCTTTCTGAAGGCAGTGAGCAAAACAACCGAAGTCCTGGGGTGTTTAATAATGGTGCGAGGATGCCATCCGGGGGCAGCAGAGGACATCAAGGCCCCCGAAGAAGCGAGCTCTTTATCCCCGTACCCTCCCCCTCACTAAAGTATGTTACTGAGAACTGCCCTCAGAAGCAGGATTTTATTTTCTCCAAGGCAGACATTTTGCTCAGTTTCTTGGCAGAATGAGCTTTTCAGATGAGAAAATTATTCAGGATGACTTGGGGAGGTTAGCAGGATCAGCAACGCTAAGTGTCTGTGGCTGTGGAGCACCACCCTGCATGGTCCCCTTCAACTTGGTGCATGGCAAACACGATGTCAGACCAGCTCGTAAACTCACATAGGAAGAAAACGCCAAGTGATAGAGACACCCGGGAACCACATGACAGCACAGGACCACCTTGGGGTAAACCTACCGTCTGGGGAGTACTGTGGCACACTCGGCTGGGCAAGAAAAGTGGCATGAAAAAGTGCCCAGGACACAGGGCCACCACTTATGATTAGAGATTGCCGCTCTGCCATGTATGTCTTTTATGCATTTTAAAATAAAAAATGCTAACTTAATAGATTGAACTCCGAAACTCAAGTGTAAGAAGAGAATGGAGCAATTCATCCCAGAGAACCGGACACCACACTCCGTGGTGTCTGTCCTTCCGTGTCCCCTCCCTCTTGTGTTTATGAAAATCTGATTAGTGCAGACTTAACTCTGACACACGCTCCTGTCAACTGGACCAGAAATACTGCTGAGACTGGCTTGTGCAAAATGATTTCAATGACACAGTGGGCGAAATTACACAGGTTGTTTTTAAAACCCATGCAAGGTTTTCTAATCTCAAAAGCGAAGTTATCGCATTTCAATTCAATGTTTATGTCAACAAAACTCCCACCCTGGGGGATAAGACACAGATAAATGTCAGTAAGAAGAAGCTGCTAATCAGTTGTGGGTAGGCGCTATCTGAAATTTTTCAATTCTGCACGCACAACTTTGTCATGAAACGTATTTACTTAAAGGGCGTCTTGATGACCAGTAGGTGTGAAAGCACCGGAGACGCCTCAGACACTGCAGACACCCGCCAACGCTCCAGACAGACCTCATTCCTCCATACTGACCTGGCGAGGGAGCACCGGCTCTCCTTTCCCAGTGGTCATCACGGGGTCAACAGAGTGTACTCCCGGGCCATCTGCACAAAAAGCCTGCAGTGCTAACAAATCTTACTCCATAGAGTCACATAAACACCCAAGGGTTCCCTTTTAGCTAAATGATACACAAACCTATGTGACTCTATTGGAAACCACTAAGGCAAAAAAGATGTCTTCATTGATTACAGAAGGAGGAGGAGGGGGAGGAGGAGGAGAAAATGCGGGAAGGGAGAAAGAAGAAAGGAAGGACACCTAACGGGAGCCTGCCTTACACGTTGGGCCCCTCCCTCCAACCTGACAGCTCTCTCACTGTGTGGCTGTACCTGTTAAGATGAGAATTATAATCACAGCAAAGATGTCTGGGTTTTCAGCCAGCACGCCGGGGAGTTTCAGAGCCATGTGTGTCCGAGAGAACTCCCCGATGGGTTTGCCAATCAGCTCATCAAATGTTGCACTCCAGGCCCTTGCCACGCTTGAAGTACCTGTCACAGAACACACACACCAGAAGAAAGTGAAAGAAAGCAGTTTCCAGAGCATTCTTCATCCAGCTGGACGTTCACAGCATCCATGCGTGTGATCACAGACAGCGCACGAGACTCTGCAGCAGCAGCCGGACCTCAGCATACGTGAACTCAGAAGTTCGCGGTGAAGTGCAAAGTCCAAGAAAGCTTCCAGGGCCTGGAAAGACATGCATGTCCCACCATGACCCGATACGCACATGTATATGTGTTTGAAATATTTAACCAAGTTATTAATAAAAGTTTTATAAAACATGTTACCCTTGCCCCTGAGAAGCACTCAGACAGTGTTTGTTCAGTTCTACCTACTTCATTTCATCACAAACAGCAACACTGATGGCAAGCCATGAACTGACGGCATGATGCACTCTCAAGCTGCAGTGAGCTGTGCGCACCTTGCTCAGAAGCTCCTTTTCCAAGACTGTCCCGGAGAACACTGCTCTCCCAGCAGAGAAGACCAGGGACATGGCACGTGGCTGACCTGCACCTCTGCCATCTGCCACTCTGTGCCTGACCCTGGGCTCATACCCACAGGTCCCCAAGTGCCTGCCAGCAGGCAAAGTGCTCTATATTCTTCCTGTACCCCGGCCATGAGGAACGCAAAGGGAGGCAGCGCTCCCAGTGCCAACAACGGCTGACTGTGCGCGCTCTCTCTGCCTCCCCCTCCCTCTCTCTGTGTCTCAGTCTGAATCAGGTCACTGCTTGTCCGGTGCTGTTCCTCAGGAAATGTCACTAAAATTCCAATATCACATAGAGCATTTTCCTTTCCTTTCTCCAAGGGCCCTTGCCCCTGACTGCAGTCTGGGTCACCCCCAGGGGTCTGCCACAGTCATCTACTGAGACTCAGTCAATTTTGCTCTTTGGTCTCATGATAAATAATCTTCCAACAGCTCAAAAATCAAACCACATTTCTTTATGCTGAGCAGCCCACCTATTATGAAATCTGTCCATCAAGGCCACAACCCAGCAAAGAAACACGGTCCCCCATCCGGCCCAGAAGCTGGCTCACTGCTGACGGGATTCTGAACCCCACACTGCTGGCTGAGAGGGGCTGCCGGGCCTCCCCGGCCCCGGTTCTGAGTCAGGGCTTTAAAACCCCATGTTGGCTGAGAAAACTGCCCTCCCCAACAGGTAAGGCTGAGACGTCCCTACAGTGACATGTGACATGCGACATGCGCATGATCCCACATCAGCAAGCGGTGCTCTGGCAAAGACGCACCATCTGGGGTCTGGAAGCATGAGGCCTCACCCCCTCTCATGCCTTGTGCCCAGATAAATCTTCTGGAAACACAACAGCCCATTTAAAATAGCTGCATTCCCACCAGGAGAACCCAGCATGTGTGAGTGTCTGCACTTGCTTCAGTGCTGGGCTGAGAAAAACCATGGTGTGAATTTTATTCTGGAGGTTACAAGAGTAAGCGGTGTCGGCTCCAATCAGACGCTGCAGGGCTGAAAGGGAAGGTGGCCTGGGTGTGTGGTGGCAGGTGGCCCTCGGGGGGCCCAGGGCCCGGGAGGCTGCACTTAGCTCCGCACCTGACGTTCCCGGGACCCGCGTGGCTCAACTCACCACATCTTGCTGTCTTTTGATAATATCACAAAACGCCTGTTAAATATAAATGGAATGTTTAATGGCTATTTGTATTTCTACTTCTGTGAACTGGCCATTCAAATGCTTTGGTGGTTCTTTTATTCATGTGTTTGCTTCAATAGACTGACATGCAAGCATTAGGAATATTACTGTGGAAAAAAGTTAGCACTGCGAAAAATGTTTACTATGTATTGTTTTATGAATAGACACACTGTGCCAAAAATATGCATCTCATGAAGAGAGATTGTCTTTTTCTTCTATTGCATCCCTAATAGCTACCAAAATGCCTTGCACAGAGCAAGTGCTCCATAAATATTTGTCGCAAATGAATGAATGAGAGAATTAACGTCTCTCAGGTCTCAGATTTTTACTTTCTTCTTGGTGCTTTTCAATATTCCACCCATCTTTCAGTGTCCATAATGAATTTACTCTAGTACTAAAAAAAATTTTTTTTAAATTAAAAAAAAAAACAAAGAAACAAAAAAGCTAACTAAAAGAGACTAAATCCTTTTGAAGTTACTAGAAACATCCCACTGGTTCTGCGTCTGTCACATGAACAAGAACGACCTCCTTGCTGGCCTGGCTTGTTCCCACGAAGCCCTGACACACTTGCCCATGAACACCAAGAGCGCAGACCAGAGGGGCAGTGGTGTCCCTAAGGCTGCCTCTGCCTTTTGTAAAAGGAAAAGGGAAGAGGGACAAAGGTCAGGCAAGGAGGGAGCTCTTGGGAAGAAGCTAGATCCGGTCTGTTTGGGAGCAAAGTGGCGCATCTGCCCACGACTGGGAGGTGGGAACAACAGAAGAGGGGGACTCACCGATGATGTAGGAGAGAATGAGGTTCCACCCTGTAATGAAGGCCCAGAGCTCCCCGACGGTGACGTAGCTGTAGAGGTAGGCCGAGCCGGTCTTGGGGACACGAGCACCGAACTCGCCGTAACAAAGGCCAGCCAGCACCGAGGCCAGCGCAGCAATCAGGAAGGAGATGACAATGGCAGGGCCCGCATTCTCACGCGCCACAGCTCCGGCCAGGACGTACACGCCAGCGCCCAGCGTGCTGCCCACCCCCAGCGCCACCAGGTCAAACGTGTTCAGGCAGCGGGAGAGCCGGCTCTCTTCATGGCTGCAGTCCACCACCTTCCGCCTCAGCATCTGCTGACCCAGGCTGCACAGTACCTTGCACCCCATCCTGCTGATCAAATCTGATGAGGAGAAAGAACAGGGCACGTCACGGTGGCCACCCCTTCCACCTATTCACCCCTTCACCCCTCTAGTCACAACACATAGTGCAACCAGGTCCCCGTTGTCATTTACCGCTAAAGTGTTTTCAGACTCAGAATCCCCCCGTCAGGACCCCACCTAGTAGCTCTCCAGCCTGGAGCTTGCGTGGCCAGAGCACACAGAAACACCTGGGGGCCAGGACCCCACTGACTTTACCCCCCTGGGCTCTCTGAGCGGCCGCCTTTCTCTCAGTTCCTGGAGGAAACCTTGTGTGGGCGGGGACTCTGCAGTGCAGGAAACATACATCAGTGACACTGTTCCTGCCCTCAACAGTCATGCAATTTACTAGAAAAAACAAGATGTCATCCTAAGTGTACTGTTGGGGAGGCAAACCAAGCCATCTTTTAATTTATTATTAAAATAAATTAGCCAGAGGCCAATGGCAATGTTTTGTAGACCTTTATGGAATCCTCTGGGGGCAAGGACTGAGCTGTTTCCATTTTTGAGTTAACCCAGGGTTAGGCCCATAGCAGAAAAATGTCGAATTATTAGATGCTTGGGCTTTTTGTAACTGTAACTACTCCAGGAATCATTGTTTGTTTGTTTGTTTGTTTGTTTGCTTTTGGACCCAAATGTTAGCTTTACGTGCATAAGACACTTCTAAGCACATGTTGAGAGAGAGCACATGTTCACATAGTGGCTCATGCCACCCCCTCCTCCCAGGGGATACAGCCACGAGGGCCCCAGGACACCAGCTTAGCATTTAAATGGCCCTCCTGTAAGGCAGGGGCCAACCCTGCCTGTTTGGGTGGGCTGGCTCCCACCTCTAAGAAGGTGGGACTGAACTCTCCACCCTGAAGGGTGGGCTGCCTAAAGTAACTTCCTTCCAAAGAGGACAGTCTGGGAAGAGGAATGAGCCACTTTGCAGTGGAGAAACGAACGGTCAACATCAGTGGTCACAGTCCTGCTGATGGTGTGATGTGACGAGAAGGACACCTCGCTTTGGTGACCTTCCCGCCCAAACCCAGAGCCCCGGTCTCATCAGGAGAGAAACACCAGACGAGTCACAGATGAGAAGCATTCCACAAAACACCTGACCAACATGCCTCAAAATGGTCAAAGTCACCAAAACCAAGGACAGTCAAGAAAATTGTCAAAGGCAAGAGAGGCCTGAGGAGGCATGTGGGATCCTGGATGTGGGAAAGGACACGAAGGAAAAGCTACAAGAGTCTGAATGAAGTATGGCCTTCATTTGTATCAGTTCGTAACAGGAAACTGGGTATGGAACATATGGAAATTCTCAATAATACCTTCACAATTTTTCCATAAATCTAAAATAGCTTACTTAAAAATAAAATAGCAAGTACAGAGATAAGTCACCACCGTTACTTTTGGCTACAGAGATGCAAAATAGTATCATTGATTTTTCATCTTTATCATCAGTTGACACCTACTGACCTAACTTTGCTGCAATAAAGCCATTGGAGATCACAGGTCCGCCAAATCCATACCTAACCCTCCAGAACCCTGGAAGGCCTGCCACATTCCCCGGGTCCCAAGACAGGGCCCCTCTGCGTGGGCCATCACACTGGCCAGGTCCAGGTCATGGAAAATGGGGGTGGCCCTTTCTGCATTTTATCTAACAGCTTTTAGCTAGAATGGGAGAGAGAAGTTATCCAATCTGGTGTCCTTGTTACACAGATGAGAAAAAAATAACTACAAGAGTCAATGTCACACAAGATCACAGAGCTCTGATGACAAAGCAACCCAAGTCCTCGTCTAGGGCTCTGGCTTTACAGGTGGGAAGGAAATGATCTCACTGTGTCTTAAGATGGGGAGGAAGTGAGGAGGAAATGAGGAAAGATGATTCATTTGTGGAGCAGGAAAATCAGACACAAAGGTTTGATAAGAGCAAAAGAGGGCAGGTGACCGGAATAAGAGAGGAACAAGCACAGAGGTCAGTGGCTTCCCTCAGCAGCACACCGGCCTGTTCCCGAAAGCTCTCGGGCCAGGAGCGGATTCAGGGGATGCAGGTTTCCCACACAAGAGTGGCTCGAGGGGGAGCAGGTATGTGAGGACCTGCATGGGACACCAGGGTGGGCGGAAGGCCCCAGGGAGTCATTCTCCTGCAACTGCCTTTTCTTTTCTTCCTTAGAGGATTTCACTGGATTTATTCCAAGAAGCTGTAAATCACAACAATGTCATTAGCAAAGCATTGCTTGAGTAGCAAGTTAAAAGGGAAGGTGCACATTTCACCATGACCCTTGACTCTGCTAGGGAGTGTGTAAAACACAGTACAATAACTCCTCAACATTGTTTTTGGTAGGGAGGGGAGTATTTTTAAGTAGACAGGAATTTTAAAGGGAAGTAGGAGGTGAAAGTTCCTTATTATTTGCACTGTTTTTAAGTTGGTTGGTAGATATCCTCTCCTAGATGTGGTTTCTGGGTAATAATAAGCAGATTTTCTCCCCAAAACAATAAAAGCCAAGTGCAAGGCATAGACAATGCAATTAAATAGCATTTTCTTTGGTAGGCCTCACAGAGTAAAGCAAGCTAAGGGCCCAGAAGGCAGGATGAGCCATCTGCCTTAATCTGAAAGACTAAGCTTCTGTCCCTTCTCAAAAGTGTGCTGTTGTCTGAGCAGAAGAGCGACCACATTGGGATTCTTTGAAAAAGGCACACTGGAGACCAGGCAGGCTGGGAACAGATTTTTGGGCCTTCTTAGGGTCGAAGGCAAATAGGAGCCCAGTGACTCACTTTCCGCAGAAGTGGCCCACCTGGGCATGCACAGCCCCCTGTGCCTGGTGTCATCTGTCCAGGGGGGGCTTCCACTGGCAGAAACGAACCCACTGACTAATCCTGGGGGCTCAGTACCATTTTCAAAATAAAGGGGACAGGTTGTTGAATTCTATAAATTAGAAACAGATGGTTTCAAACACCACACGAGAAGGGAGTCCTTTGAGCTGACAAACCGTGACTGCACAGATGCAGCCCACTGGGGACCAGCCTCTGCAGGAGCAGCTCCCCACGGAAGCCCTGGGACAAAGCGCTATGGGCGCCAGAGGGGCGAGGCAGGGCAGGGACCTCACAGGAGATCAATTGCCCGTCATTCTCATCTTGGTTCCTCCGCAAATGCTGCTTGCGGTCTGTGCAACGGGCACCCAATTCCTTTGGAAGACACTGGAACAAAACTGCCACGGGGTACTGCTGAGAGGTGCAGATCTGATCATGGGGAGGGTGCCGCCATCTCAAGTTAGGTGTTCATGTCTACCTTCCAGGGTAGGGGAAAACGTGACACTACGTCCTGGCTTTGTTTTTAGGAAATAGCCTTTCTGTCTCCTTGAAATAATGCAACACCACGTCCTCCAAGTGGCATCGTGTGTAAGTGTCCCGTGCACGCCAGGCCACCCCTGACGCTCGCGCTGGGACTCCAAAGCTGGAGGTTCCGGCAGCAGTGGAGCTGCGAGAAAGCTCCCCTGCAGGCGAACCCCACGTTCCAGCCCCAGCACCACCAAGTTTATACGGACTTCCTGCAGTCGGGAGACACACAGAAGGTGGTCAGAAGGCTCTGAAAGCATTAGCTGGAAATCAGGTTATCCTTTCTCATGGGGAGGAATGTGTACAGTGGTTGACACCTACTTTCATTTGAAGTTTTGGCAGAAATCTTGCAAAGGCCTGCAACCCACTGTACTCCCTCGTCATTTATCATTAAAAAGCACTTACCTTCTGTGAAATCCTCCTAGAAAAGCTAAGGGAAATCTGTTCCTTTCCCACAGAAATCCAACTCTAAGTAATTTTTCCCCCTAGTAATTACTCTATGATAACAATAGCAATGAATTGATCAATCAATGGTCAGGACTTTAGAGATAAAGACTTTTCTATGCTCTGTTTTTAAGGCTTCTGGATGAAAGTGGGCAGATGTGAATGGTACGATTTTTCAAATCACATTTAGTGATAGTTTCACCACTGAAAAAGCCCAGCTTAATGGCTTGAAGGGTCTGATGTAGGCTATTATATATATTAAGTTCATAAATGCCATTCATTGATCAAAATCTTAATATGGACATTTTACTGGTCAAAACTCGGACTCCTCCTTGAAGTGAGTGATGGTCTTTAGAATGGCCCAGGCCCCGGCAGCCTTTCACCAGGCACCTGGTGGGCACCAGCCAGAGTACAGTCTACCATTCCAACAGGATGTGCACTGTGGTCTCCAGCTCACCATCCTAAAGAGAATGGGTCTTTGCTTGGGTGCTAGCCTACGGGATCCCACTAATGGGTGGGCAGACGTAGTCAACTCCCTACAGCATGAGCAGCTGCCCGCCTGTGGGTGGCTGCCCTGAGGCACCTGCTCTAGAGCTCATACAACTGTAACAAGGAAGGAAGCAGAATGCCTGTGATGGAGAGATCTGCCACCAGGTGGTAGGAGGGGTCCAAAACAGGGCATCCTAGGACACTGGCCATTGTGGGCAAGGAGAAGAAGACTCAAGGCAAGGAAAAAACCTGTGTTGAAGGAAGTGTTCTCAAAGCCGGATCTCCACTTCCTCCCAGATGTCAGGAGGCCCAGGTGCAAGAACTTAAATTTTTTAAAAACCAGAGAATAGACACTAAACATGGCAACCCAAGAAGTAGACACGGCATTGTGAAAAGGAGGTAAGAAATGACAGATCTGAACCAAAAGTATGAGGGTTGGGATCGGGTGTTAAAACTACAAAAACAGTGGTCAAAGTCTGGAGTTGAAGCAGGGCCAGCTCACACCCACACACCTTCATTAGGCGGCAGTAGTCAGTCTGCCTGGGGCAGATGTGGAGGGGAAACCTGGACTCTTTAAAGCCCTCCAGGGTCTACATTTGTCTGACCCCAAGCCACGAGGAACAAAATTCACTCATCTCACCCCTGTGCTTGACACAGCCAGGGTTTAAGGAAATGCATAAATCCACAGTCCTACCCCCAGGAAGCAGGGTGTCAGGGTAAGGAGGCTAACAAGGCAATAGAGCTCCACGGGAGGAACGTGGGACCAAGAGAAGGTTTAGCTGTCTGTCTCAAAGCCTGCTACTTTCATGGGGCAAAAAGGTTAATTTCATCAAGTGAGGACAGAGGCAGAAAGCCTGGAAATCCGCCTGAGCACATCTCTGCATCTAGTCAGAAGCCTCAGCTGTAAAGACACTTGACATTTTTCTGAAATCCGCAGCCTGCAGGTACTGTGGCTTCTCGGTGGCATGGGCAGGCACTCAGTGCAGCACGGTGGCTGAACCTCATGGTGCCCAGCATTCACACTCAGCTTACCAAACCATCAAGCTAATATTGCCCGCAGGCACCTAACTTGTAAGTAGCGGAGTCTGGATCTGAAAAGAACCTAGGCCATCTAATCCCAAAAGCGCGATTCCACACTGGATGCCAGACGGACTCAAGTTTGACCAAGCTTCTCCCCACTGCTTAACAATTCTTTGTTGCCTTGCCTGAAATCCTACAAATAAAAGATTGACGTGGGTTAAGTGACAACCTCTTCTTGAATGCCAATAGCCCTGTAAAAATTAAGTCAATTAGTTATTCATGAGGTGCAGTTAATCAACATAACCCTCCAGCCACAGAACAAGGTCCTTTGTCTCAGAGGCCACAGGACTTTATTTGGGACTGAGGAAAAGTAGCGACAGCCGCCCTCAGGATACAGTGGGGTTGGTGCCAAGACCTCCTCCCCACCCCTGTGGATAATAAAATTGAGGAAGCTCTAGTCTTTCATATAAAATAGTGTAGCATTTGTGTATAACCTATACACACCCTCCCATATATTTTAAATCACCTTTAGGTTACTTATAATACCTAATGCAATGTAAATGCTATGTAAATAGTTGTTATATTGCATTGTTTAGGGGATAATGTCAAGAAAAAAGTCTGCAAACGTTCAGTAGAGATGCTGTCAGTCATTATAGGCCAAACTATGCAATACATGTCAGCAACAACAAAACATTTTTTGTCAAATATTCTCAATCCATGCTTGGTTGAACCTGCAGATATGAAACTTGTGGGTACGGAGGGCCAACTATATTTTGGGTGGCAAAGGCCAACTGGGACATCAGTGGAGAGTTCTGGAAAGCACATGGAGAGAGCACAGGCTTGGGGAGGAAGGTAGCATAGGGAGAGTGGCCAAAGCAAATGATTTCATATTGTGTCGAAGTTGCCACGTCTCTGATAAAAGTGAAGTGACAACATAGCATGTATAGAATCCCTTAAAATAATAACATATATGAATATAGGTGCACGTAAAGAATGGTCTAGAAGGAGAACTGAGGTGGTTATCTCTGAATAGGAGATGATGGGCAATTTTATTTTCAGCACTTTGACATTTTTTTTCTATGAGTGTGTATGCCTTCTGAATTAAAGGAAAGGAACTCTCTTTTGGTGAAACCAATGAAGAAGCAAGTGGGAAAAAGGAAGGCAAGAGGGTTCACAGGCGCGTCAAACCCACATCAAGGGTCCATCAAAGAGGGGTGCATAACTGGGTACATGGGGATTATTTTGCTTTCTCTTCATCTCTGTGCATATTTGAAAATTTCCAGAAGTAAATGTGAAAAGATATTCCTCTAGGACTGACCCAGAAAGCACTGAGGAAACTCTTCCTACAACCCACAGCCTAGGCCAGGATAAACCCGCAAAGCTGTAAGCCACAGCTGCAAGTAGTTAAAGCCTTTTATATACAATAGAATTAGGCTGAACCATATGGAACTGTCACTATTTGGTCAATTTTTAACTAGAAAAATGGCCAAGAATAAAGGATTTGTAATGGGCAGTCGAAGTCTCACCCCCCACAGGCTGTGCCTCTAGACATTTCTCTGAGATTCACTGTATCGTTTGCAGAATGAGACTGAAATCGGGAAAACAATGTGAGCTCCAAAGAACTGCGTAAGAACAGAGTGGTTCACACGTTATTCAAAAGCCAGCAGCCGCTCAGAGAGAGAAGCCTGTAGACACCCACATGTTTCTGCACTACATACTATGAGGGACACAGTGAATTGTGTCCTGACCTATTAACTTCCAGCATGACATACCCTAAGGGAAGATGGGGGGAGTAAAGCACAGCCAAGCCACAGGTGCCACCCATCAGACGGTACCAGGTGAGGCTGGGGTGCAGGTGTGCGGGGAGGAGCAGGAGAGTCTCGAATGGCCAGATGAATGATTTACACTTTGCTCAGGTATAAAATTTTGAAGCAGAGAAGGGCATAAACAAAATATGGGGTTGGCCATAAAGTTCATTTGGTTTTTTTCCATATGTTGGCTCTAGTAGTGCTTAGTTGTCTTCAACTTCATTAAAAACAATTTTGTTAGATTTTATTGTGACAGCTGTCATATTAGTGTGCATTTAAAAAACTTACCAAAATTGGTGAATTTTTGTGCAGCCATTTTAATATTAAGGATGGAAAAGTATGCAACATTTTTGGCATATTATGCTTAAATATTCCAAGAAAGGTAAAAATGCAACTGCAATGCAAAAAAAGATTTGTGCAGTGTGTGGAGAAGGTGCCGTGACTGACGGAACATGTCAAAAGTGGTTTGCGAAGTTTCTTGGTACTATTGACATTTCGGCCATATAATCCTTTGCTGCGGGACTGTCTTCTGCACTGGAAGATGTTTAGCAGCACCCCTGGCCTCTGCCGACTGGAAGCCAATAGTGGGAGATGCCCAACATACTCAAAATATCCAAATCAATCAAGTTACTGATGAAAATGAAAAATGTGCCTTTTATTTTATGGAAAAAACTAAACAGACTTTTGGGCCAACCCAATGATATTGAGAGGACTACTTTGGTCCCGTTGTGAAGGACAGACTGGAGAAGGGAGCGACACCAGAACCGCCAGGTCTCGTGGGCAGCCTTCTTTTACAGGACTGCAAATCGGTAGGCTCACCTTTGAGAACAGTATCTCCATCCAACTAATAAAGCATCTTTTTCACAAGCCAACGCTACCACCTTTCACAGTCACCTGCCACTTGTTCCCTGTTCCTGTGTTTTCCTCAGAAAGCCCTGAGACACAAATAAAATAATGCACACCCTCGTGGTTACCATGGGGATTATCTCCGTGCTGCGTGCTGGGCACACATCACTCCTGAGCCTGCAATGCCACATTTTATTAGAGGTCTTGCTATCTTATTTGCAACCATACTTCACAGGTGGCCAAAATTTCAGACACCCCAAGAAAAGCTTTGACGACCGAAAGCAACATCATGGCCTCTTGCTGTGGTTCACCACCTTCCCTGTGCTCAGCCCAACAACTACCTGCCTGCTGTGCTCTTCCATACTTAGACTGCGTTTTAAGTAATATACTTGCAGAAAACAGTCTGGTAGGCGGTCACAGAAAAGTCTCTATTAGAAAGTAGAATGGGGCTCCACTTGTCTGGAATGAGGCCGAGGCATCAGAAACAAATGGCCAATTACAGGAGGGCCTGCGAATTCCAGAGCAATCACAGCCCAGGAGAGGACTGCATCAGAGGGCAGGGCTGAAGCCAGAGATGAACAAATGTAGTTACGTCCACTAGACCAGAGAGCCAGGCCGCGGCATTAGGTATGAAGGAGCCCTTCCTGCACATCTCATGGACTCTGCTGGCACATACATCACAGGCAATGTGCCACGTGCTTGGCTTTCATAGAAGGCTCCAGTGCAATAGCAAACCACAGACTATCACTCCAGAATGTTCTTGCACTTGACCCCCGAGCTCTCAATATGCCCACTCTCAGTTTTCCAGACTATGCTTCACTGAAATTCCTCCCCTCTGGTTACTGCTTAATGGCTCCATGTCTTTAGAGAATCAGGAGACACAGCACAGGCTTCTGCTGCTTTTCATTAATTTTTAAAGGCTAAAAATAGACACTGCAATTTACACCCCTAAAATGTTCTCTACACAGCCCATTGCCACGGAAAAACACTGTGAGGGCCTCTCTCCTTGTGGAAGTTCCCTGATGCATCAGTCACCTTAAACTCAGGCCACATTTTCCTACACAAACAACCCAACGAAGCCACCACCGGGTGCTAAGGCAGCTCACAAAAAGCAGTTTAACCCCCAATGTCCCCAAGCAAAAGGGAGCATTCTAGGGCTGTGCACTACTTGGCAGGTCCAAGGGCAACAATGCCTCCATGTTGGTAGGAAGGATAAATGGATCCTGGAGAGTTGTGATCTTTTAATAGATTTAAAATAATGAGAAATTGTGGGAAAAAAGAAAAAAGCAAAACAATTTTTCACAAACATGGATAGCAGGTGGGAACCACTTTTCAATCCCTTCTCTCAAGGGACCAAGAAAGGTGATCTTGGTGGACACTCTATGGTGGCCCCATTGGCTCCATCTCCAGTGTTCCCATGAGTGTGGGTGGGGACTGGGACTTCCTCCAAATCAACAGAATATGACAGAGGGGATGATGTCTCTCCTGTGACTACGTGACGTTACGTGAGGCTGCATCCTGCAGGCTGACTCTCCTTGCCAGCACGATGAAGCCAGGGGCCACATAGGTGGCCTCCAGGTCAGCCAGCAGGAGGCCAGGGCCCTAAACCCTACCACCACAGGAAACGCACCTGGCTAATAACCTGAAGGAGCATGGAAGCAGGTTCTACTCCAGCCGAGCCTCCACATGAGAACCCAGCCCCAGTCGGCTCCTGAGGGCGGCCATGGGGAACTCAGCACAGCACCACCGCGCCATGCTCTGACCAGAGGAGCTGCGGGAAGACAGATGTGTGTTGTCATTGCTGCTAAGTTTGAAGGAGATAATGAGTCTGCATTCATTCTCTCTTTACTGGTTTCATGGTTTCAACTGTCTCTGCTTTGGTGGCTGAACTAATCTTTATTTCACCTGAAACTATTTTTTTCCTTGGTTAAGACTGAATGATTTTAAAGTAGTTCCCTCCTTCTGGAAGAATGGCATATATTAAATAACTATTATTTCATTTTCTAAAAACTGTGTGTCTACCCTGTGCCACTTTACTATACTGTCCCTACTCTCAGGGTGCTCAGAAGCTGCACACGAAGACACAAACAACCATCC
Source organism: Anoura caudifer (assembly GCA_004027475.1). Lineage (NCBI taxonomy): Eukaryota > Metazoa > Chordata > Mammalia > Chiroptera > Phyllostomidae > Anoura > Anoura caudifer. The sequence goes on from PVKU01002183.1 coordinate 194,837, forward strand.
ATCCCACAGCAAATACTGTCTTGCATCCATCACAGGCTGCCTCCTTCCAGGTGCTGAGGACACAGCCAGGAGTGGAACAGCGCCCCCTACCCTCTTGAAGGAGGAGACAACATGATCAATCAAAGAGTACAAACAGATGTGGCAGAGACCGCAAAGCCTTCCAGAGACACGCCATCTCTGTCACCATCTCTGGTCTGTTTGTCTTCACCCAAGAAGGACGACATCATGGTGGTGTCCAGGAGATAGACTGTGGCTTCCTCTGATTTAGCCATGGCTCAGGACCTGTGCCCAAGCACCTAAGGACGGTCGAGGGCTTCACCGCACATTTTGTGCCAGCACCGTCCACCCCGAGAAACAGAGAGCCTGGCTCGGGCCTCCCTCTCGGGCGTGAACACTCGCCCCTGCCATGCCCCATACTAGGGAACGGAGAAAGGGGTTCTACAATAGTCCGTTACAACAGCAGAGGCACATCTGACCACTGCAGCAAGAGGAGGAAGAATGCAGAATGAACTCACCCTGATTTAAGCACTTTTACTAAATAACATCTGAGAAGGAAAAGGAAAAGAGTATTTGAGACTTACAGTGGCTCCTGGCACTCCACGGAACACCCTCCTCCCCTTTCCCTGCTGGCAAGGATCTAATTTCACCATCTTTGCAGAAGTGCACCTAGTTGCTTCTGACATGTACGAGGGTGCAACAGCCTCAAAAATAAGGTGCTTACTTACAGCTGTAATCCCCCTGGGAACCAGTAACTCTGGGAGCCCCTCCTCCTTCGTTCTATTCAAGGCAGCTGCTCGGAGATGCTGACATGTGGCAAAGGGCAATGGCTAGATCCCTGCAAAGTCCCTCTGATGAAGGAGTCTGTGTGGACTCCTGATCCCTGACCACGTGGGCATTCTTAATATAGCTACACGCTTGGAATTAAGACTATAGATGGCCCCAAGGAATGTAAGAATGTGAGAGGAGGATAAAAGGCAGGTGACATTCTCCGTACAAACACACACACACACCTGGAAACATGGCCTCCATTTTTTGTGAGGCATAAAATAGTGACAATGTGGCAAACCCATTTTTTAAAAACAGAATAACAAAAAAATGCTTTCAAGTATTTCAGTAGCAGAGCACATTTTTCCCTCACTGTGTCCCATGCCAAACCCCCAAATAAGAGTCTAATAAAACTGGAGCTACTCTTAATTGTAAGACAGACGCACATGCTGAGCCCCACAGGCTAGCCTTGACCGTCCCCGCCTGGCTCCTGTGACCCACCTGCCACGCACTGATCCTTGTAGCACCTAAACCACAGAACAAGCTACAGAAGCATGCTCAAGTAAAAGAGCGAAAAATAGAAGAGGGAGAGGAACAGGAACAAGAGGAAAAGTTTGTGAACGGGAAAGAAACCGGAGCTTGCCCTTGACCTTAGGAAATGCGAAGTCTCCCGGAGTCAAAGGCAGAAGTGCAGTCCCATGCATCGCTGGCACGCTGTGCGCACCACCACGGAGTGGCCAGCAGCTAGCGCACAGAGCACAGGCCCCTCCACGTGCTGCTGACAACACAGCACCTGGTGTCCGCTGGCCCTGGCTTTTGTGCAAAAGGCCTTACCAATCTGTAGGTATTAAGAGTTCTGCTTGAAGAAAATGTAGGAACTTAAGAAACCCACCACTGTGAAAGGGTAAAACCTGTTTTCTGATGAGATGGAAGTACCAGATGATTTTTTTAAATTTTATTTATTGATTTGGGGGAGAGAGAGAGAAAGACTGATTTGTTGTTCCATTTATTTATGCACTCATTGGCTGATTCCTGTACATGCCTTAGACGGGGATTGAACCTGCAGCCTTAGTGTATCAGGACAGTGCTCTCTAACCAACTGAGCCACCTGGCCAGGCCCAAAAGTGCTAGATGATTCTGAAAAAGCACAGCAGCCATACATATTAAAAGGATGACAACTAAGGGTTTTAATTGTCAGTTCACTTAAAAAGTCAACAACTGACTGAAGGTCTAAGTGAATAATATGTTCTAGCACAAAAGTGATAACCATACTACTCAGTTGCTGATGGGCAGACTGTACCAGGAATATGATCCAAGGACTTGCCACCTTGTCCCCCGACAGTCGCCTAGGTCTTGCAGCAAAGACGTCTCAGGAGGGATAAGTTGGGGGCTTCAGGCTCCTGCGAGGCAAAGAAGAGACATCAGACACAATCTGTTTTGGCCCCAGAATCTCCGTGCCTGGGCTGTTACAAGAGGAATGACTCCATCTGGCTCGGTACCAGGAAGGATGTCCTGGCTGTAACACCAACGGAGAATTCAATGAAGGTGGGGAAGCAGGGGTCATGTCACAGGGACTGAGCAGACATGAGGTTGAGCGCCACCGGGCAGGGGCATCAGCAAAGGAATTCAGATGAAGACAGGAAATAGGACGAGATAGCCTCAGACCCACAGATCCTACCACGTCACTTCTACAAAAAGGTCATATTTTGAATAAAGATGCTATCATCACACTCACAAGCCATTTCCACAAATCTAGGGCATAGAGGTGGGTACGTAAGAGCCTGAAGCCCTTGCTAGGGACCAGGAAAGGGAGCAAAGCCTTTCCTGACACTGGTATTGAGAACTGAAGTCAGCAGGGGCAGAAAACCTTATCAGGGGTGTCAAACTCATTTTCACTGGGGGCCACATCAGCCTCACGGTTGCCTTCAAAGGGCCGAATATAATTTAGGACTGTATACATGTAACTGCTCCTTAACCAGTTAAGCGAGAGCTTGGCGTTGCTGCTGGGTAGAAACAAGGTGCTGGGACGGATAAAACAAGGTGGAGGGCCAACTCAGCCCGCGGGCCTTGTGTTTGCCACTGTGCCTTAGCTGGTTCCTTCAGGAAATAGTCGCACTCCAATCTCTACAGTCAATCATTTCGTGAGGGAACCTCCTGTACCGGCTGACACATGAAGTCCCAACTTGCAAGTCCTGAAGCAAGAAAGGCTGTGCGTTGATCTGGGGTGAGCTCGCCAGGGTTAATGGGGCCAAATGCCTGGCAGAACAATCCATTAGCACCACTTTGCTTTAATCCGAGAGTGTTCCAACCAAGTAATTCCATTTTTTTCAGATTTGAAAATTCACTTGCTGAAAACAGAGTAAAGAGAATGCTGCATACACCTCATGCCTCAAGAACACAATGTCGTCCATTTTATAAACACAGCACAGAGCATTCCAACACCACCTACGGTGGGTTCCCAGGACCACACAGGAGCCACCAAGGTGTGGCCATGGCACCACATGACACTGTCACGTCGATGAGAGATATGTACATAAAATAACCTAAGAACATCTGCAAATGAACTTCTACTGAACGATTTATAAATCAAAAGGAATCAGATCTTTCCATTCACTACATACCATTAAGCAAATTTTTAAAATTTTATTAAACATAACGCCCAATGTTTTGGCAACTTAAGTAGGTGCTTTGCCCATGAACGACTTTTTGCACTGTTCTTCACTCCACAGCTAACCAGGGATGCAGCAGCGAACTAACTACACCGAAATTGCTGCCTTCACAGAGTTTACATTCTATGACTGGGAACACCTCTTCAAAAAATAAGAATGGATGAAACATTAAGTGGCGGCAGCACACTTCCGATCCCCTAACACAATTCCATTACGTAATTAGAGATAAGATGAGCCGCAATGGCATCCCACGAGGAGGTCAGGTATCAGGGTCACTGTCGGGAATGAGGCTACAAGAGGCAGGAAGCACACGCAGTTCAAGGCAGTCGGCGACTGCCCTTAAGACCACTGCCTCCACCCAAGAACTGTGGCAAGAACGGAGCTCCTTTGGTATGGCCAAGTTCCTCTAGCCAAAGGGATAAGCAGGGTGTCAGAATTCTGGAAGGACGGCCGGCATTTGTAGTTTGAAAAAAACGAACCATAATTAATTTTTTTTTTATCTGACATGAACTTTTGGAATTTCATCCTGAGCTTGTTTGTTAACAGGGACCGTGGGCTGAGGCTGGAAAGCACTGTGAGGGAGTCACCGAACTAGCCTTCCTTCCTGTTCAAGGAGAGACAGATGCCAGAGTCAAGGCCTCAAGTGCAGAAGGAGCCACAACGTCCCCAGAACCACGAGGGCAGGCCTCCAGGCACCACGGAAGGCTCCAGAACTGTTCTCAGACTCTCACACTTTCTTGCCCTCTCTCTCTGAGCCTGCGGTGTGCGTGCGCACAGTGGGGACGGCATCAAGAACTGACATCGCAGGGGCTGCATCTGCAACACGCTAAGAGAATGTGATTCCAGAATGGGGATCTCACTCCCACTTTCTGGGCCACAGGAACTCAGGAGTGATCTCCTCTGTGTATTAGCCTCCCTGTCTTGAAACTGCCCTTCGGATTTTTCCACAAATCACCAGACTCTTGTTAACTCACAACGGGCAGGCTTGGATGACACCAGAAACCAAAACAATTTGACCTACCACATTCCCCTGCATTTCCATCTTACCCACACTTTCTGGCTTCCGTAGCTCTGTGGCCACACAATACATTCCCACTGACCAGTTTCTTAGCGATAGCGTGCTGCCTTTGTTTGATGCCGGCGGATATTGTAGCTGTTACTAGTCATCCCCAGGCAAACTCACGAAATGGACTCCAGTGTCCACTTCAGAGCGAGAGTGAGTCACCTCTTCTCCCGGTTGCCAACGTCCACCCTGACTCCACCTATATTTGGGACCCACACCAGTTTCTGTCTAATCCCTAAAGCAGCAACAACATTTAAGCAGAAAAGCTGTTCGAAAGGCTGCATGATAGACAGACATTGTGGTTCTGCAATGCTTGTTAGGGGGGGAAATTACGAACTTGAAAGGAACCATGGCCAAGAAAACAACCAGATGTTCCTCCTACCCTCAAAGCCTTCAATAACTAAAACTGCCCCCGCCCATTCCGCGCCAAGTGAAGGACCACTGGCCTCACAAATTGGTGATTCCTCCACCTTTGAGCTATAAAACACTCCTCCGAAGACCACGGACTCCTTTGCTGCACATGAGCAGGCCGGCAAGGGCCATTCTTCCCCTCAGGGTGGATCCCCTGGGGATGGCCCCCCAGGGGAAGGGGCAGTGAGAGGCTGGGAAGGGCCAAGTCAGAGGCTGCAGGACGGTGCTTTTCAACCGGGGATGATTTGGGCCCTACGGGGCAGTTTGCAACATCTGGGGACAGGTGTGGTTGTCACAGTCGAGGGCTGGTGGTATTGCATCAAGTGTGAGGAGCCAGGGCTGCTGCTGAGGATCCTGCAGGGAGGGCTGGAGGTGCTGGGGGCGGGAGACCTGCCTTCCTGTGGGCGGCTGTGGGCTGCAAAGGGCTCTGCAGATTTGTTCATAAGTGAACTGCGTGAAAAATTATTGTTAAATAATGTTTGTGGGGTTTTTTTTTTAAATCCACTACAAACAATATCTGCAAGTGAGCATGTATTCATCACAAACACTGTGTCACCACATCTCTGGAGAACTTTGATGTCCCCAAACCAGGACTGCGAATAATCGAGAGGCAAACAGATGAAGAAAAAGTAAAAGATTAAAAAGTGCAGTATGAACAGACAAGCTTCACTCATTCATCCAGGGTCTCATTTCTAAGAGTGACTCAGGTGTCTTGCAAAACTGCTTGAGATTCACTCCTCTGCATGTAACGCAAGGATGATGAAAACTCTGGAGAGGCAACTGCCAGCTGGGGCTTCCCGGGAGGCTAAGGGACTGACCTACGCGGCGTGCCTGTGGCGTGGCTCCTGTGAACGCTCGCAGCAGCCTCCAGAGAGGACCCCTCACCCCCAGTCCACAGATGAGGTATGGAAGCTCAGAACAGGTGAGTAACTTGACTTCGATATTAAGGCTCCATTTCCACCTTATACAACCCACTGTTTTGGTGTCTAAGAGGGAAGGACATCTCTGTTCTGTGGTTCTGAGGAAGAACAAGGATGAGGCAACGTGCAGGACCAGGAGGGCAGCTTCCTTCCCCGGAAAGCTCTGCCTACCAGTGAGCTGTGAACCTCTTTATGTCTTCATGCCTGAGAGTTTGAAAAATGAAATGATAGGTTCTAAGAGTGGGAAGGGACTGACAGGTCATTTAGTGCAGAGGTCCTCTCAGACTGTAAGTGGCAAAAATGATTAGGGCAGGAAAACAGTGGAATAAGAGGAAGGGAGGCCTGGTTCTAGGGGAGGGGGGGTATGGAAGGATACAAGGATACGCTGCTTCGCCATTCAGTCCTTTCCCTCCCCACTGTAAACACTGCCAGCAAACAGCCTTCAAATTCTGACTCAAGTCCAGTCATAATAAACAGACATGTGGAGTCAGGCATGTCCCCAGCGACAATAGTAATAATAATGGCTAACCTTTATATTAAGTACCTACTATGTACCAGTGCCCTCGCATATGGCATTGAGTGTCATCTCAGTTACTGCTCAGACTGAGCCCGTGGAGCTTATTCAGCTTTTACACCTGCTCGCATACGAAAAACCAGCTGTATAAAGTGGAACCTCGGCTCGGACCTTAGTTCCTCTAACTCTAAATCTACCCTATGCTCCATGATTTTTTAAAATCCTCACCCGAGGAGATGTTTATTGATTTTAGACAGAGAAGAAGGGGTGGGGAGAGGGACACAGTGATGTGAGGTGTGAGGGAGAAACACTGATTGCTTGCCTCCTGTGTGTGCCCCGACCAAGGATTGAACCCACAACCCAGGCACAGGACCTCACTGGGAGTTGAACATGCAACCTGTTGGTGTATGGGATGATGCTCCAACCAACTGAGCTACCGACCAGGGCTGCTTCATGATTTTTAATACGATTAAGAGTCCACAGGAGACCTACAATAGATCCCCTAGGGCAGGAGTGTCAAACTCATTTTCACCAGGGGCCACATCAGCCTCGTGGTTGCCTTCGAAATAATTTTAGGACTGTATAAATGTAACAACTCCTTAACAGTTAAGCAGTCAAAATTACATTTGGCCCTTCGAAAGGCAACTGCAAGGCTGATGTGGCCCCGGGTGAAAATGAGTTTGACACCCCTGCCCTAGGGCAATGGGCCACAATGTCATTACATACAATTTTAATTAGATACAGGGACCATCCTCCCACTTAACAAATAGGTTCTGAAGATGATTTTAGTTTCAATCCCTGATTTAAAAAAAAACCATTGAATTTATACTTTAAGTGGATGATCTTTATGGTATGTAAATTATAATCAGTAAAGCTGGTTTTTGTTTTTTTGTTTTGTTTTTTTTTTTTTTTAAAGCAAACAAGTGCCTAATCCATAAGGGACTGCAGCTGGTTTTTCCACTAGGTGCTGGGGAACACAGTAACTTCTACACAAGTCCAGTTGCTAAAGGAGCACTTTTTCTCATACATTTTCATTCTGCTTCAAGTCAAAACTCTTACCACCTCCCCCCAAAATCCACCCTTACAGCTCCGGGTGCAGCTGGTGAGACCTCCACTCCAGCTGCGCAAGCAGTTACTGTGTGGAACAGGCGTCGCGCTCTGAGTTTCAGGAACGTGATGAGCTCCTGTGCGCTGCCTCATCTCTGGTCGTCCAGTTCCACTGCACACATGAGCTCGGTTTTGGTTCACAGCTTAAATATTCCATGGCGATGGGGTATAGAATCATGAAATTGAGGAAAACTGCAGCACTGGCTGGTTTAAATGGCATACTTAGTTTAAGATTTTAGCTCACACAGGGGACAGGAAGTGGGACCCATCTCAGCCTGTGTACTCACGCTCCAGGATCTCAGAGAGAACAGGACAGCTTTTATAGGTAACCAGAAGTAAATGATTACCAGGTAGTAACAAATTTAACAGTCTCTTAGCACCAACACAGTATTTTCTACCACCAGCCAGGTACAACTCCCGGGAGGCAGGGAAAAGATGTGCCCAGCTTGGGAAACGGGAAGGAAAGAGGTAGAGAAGGCAAATTTGGGAATGCACCCCCCACTCAAAGTCCCAAATGCTCAGGAAGCTTGGTGGCAGCCCTTTGTCTGCCAAGGCACACCTGACAGGTGAGTTCATGCTACTCTCCTGGGCACTGACAAGCTCTCCTACAACTCACTGCAGGCAGGTGTCAGCCTGCCCTGTCCTCCCATGGATGGACATGTCCCCAGGGTGTGGCAGCTTTGAAGCAGCGTGTAGAGACAAATGAGCCTTGGATGTGGCCACGGGCTACCGAGGGCAGCGAGGTTCAGGAGAGAGGAGCTTGCCTGCTCTAGCCCAGCCATTATCAAAGAGAATTAAGCAAGCACTTGCTGGCTTTGGCCTCTGAGTTTCCTTGCTGCGTCACTGTGATTCTGCACATGAACACATCCAGGGAACTGCAATGAGCAGGGAATGATTTATACGCCAAAGGGCTCCCATCCAGGACACATCTGCCAGTTAGGGACTCAATTTAAAGATGGTTCTGTCCGCATGCTTTTTTCTCAAAACTCACACTAGATTTCTTCTTGAGAATATATTCATCTACATGAAATGGTCCCAACAGGCTACATATGAAATATGAAATAATCAAGGGACACCCACGCTGGTAGAAGGAATCACTAGATAGATGATCTAGGACATTCCAAAGCAGCCTATCTGCATGCCGCCTGCATGAGCTGTTGATGAGCCTGGACAGCATGCATACAGTTATTCCGCCACTTGGTCTTAGCCAAGAGGCCGAGAAGCAATGCATAGTTATTCTTGATACTGTTTCTTAAAGGAACCCACTTTCGAATAACTTAAATTTGTTTGAAGAAACTTTGTATTACTCCTCATAAATGGAGCTCTACCAAAATGATCTGAAACCAGACATTAAACAGCTCCATCAGCCAATGAGAGGGCCATCTGGTTCCTGCAGGGACCCTCACGGGGCGGGGGGGGGGGGGGGGGTGCCGCAGCCTCATGGGCGGTGAGCTCTGGGTGTGTCAGGCACCTGTTTTTTCTAACAAGCATTCACGTTTAACATGCTACTGTGTTATGATAACAATGTCTGTACACGCCCTAAAATCATCTGGCACACAACACACTTAGGGAAACAAAAACTGTAGTCCACAAGTTGCCACGCTATGACACTTGGCTCATTTTTGTATTGACCACGAGTTAAGAATGGTTTTTATTAAGTTCGTTTGGAAAAATCAAAAGGAAGAGGAAACCAATTATTTGACACAGACTCCATCTGGCCCCAAAAGCCTACAATATTTTCTATCTGGCCCTTTTCAAATCGGATTTCCTAAGCCCTGACATAATCTATGCCTTTATTTTTACCAATGAGGCCACCGAAATCCAAATAACACTGAATGACTGGATGAACTTGTTCCAAGTAATTGAAGGAATTTTACCAAAGAAACCATCAGCTTAAACAATTTCAAAATGGGCCTCTTTCCGAACATTACAACTACATATTAAGAACTGAGGCTTATCTGAAACAAACCGAAATGTGGGGCTGCACACCTCATGTAGCTGGTCTTTGTCCCCCTTGGCTTGGAGCCGCATCCCATTTGCCCAGAGCCAATCTGGACCTTCTCCACCACAGGCTCTGAGCAGTCTGGGCACCGGCAGCAGTGGAGGCCTCCCAGATGGAAGCCGTGCCCTCCAGGCTGAGGGCATGAGGGCTGCTCGGGGTCCGCCCTCACCACCCGCAGGCTTCGTAAAGAGCAACTTTATAAACTCACCTCAGACAACCTAGTTTGAGAGGGCCATCTGTTCCCTGCAGAGGCCCTAAGGGCTAGAGCCTTACGGGCAGTGAGCTCTAGATGTCATGGCTGCTGATGTCACCTGAGGAATGCGGGCAGCCCAGGCCACTGTCAAGTACAATGCCTCTATTATATACCCGCACAGCTGGACAGGGCCTTCAGCCATCTAGTGACTCGCCCTCCTCCCTCTACGGTGAGCTACACAGACCTCCCCTAGTATCAAAAATGCCTGGACAGATTCTAGTTCCCAGTAACAACAACACACTATTTTAAAAACACATTTTTTTTAAGTCCTCAGTGTAATATAGTAAAATCTGAGCAGCTGGAATGTTGCAGACACTGCTGTCTTCCACGTGCGCAAAAAAACAAAAATCAACCCTCACTTTATAAATGAGAAGGCTGAGCCTCAGAGAATCTCAATGGTGCATCTTGCTCTAAGTGGCTGATGTAGCCTCTTCCCAAACCCCTTCCAATGGGCCAGTTCCCTGCCAGGATCCGCCTCTGTGGCCGACCAAGCCCGACCATGGACACAGCAAGGACTTCAGCTAGTCCATCCACACAGACATCCCAGTCACATCACACAAATGAAGTTAAATGGGATAAAAGGGCACGACAGAGTGCAGGTTTTCCGACATAACACGGAAGCTCCCTCTTCTCACCTACCTCTGCCCTGAACTTGGCACAGAAAAGAATGCCAGGGTTCCAGGCGCCTGGGTGGGAAGGCCTGGCCACTCGTAGCAAGCTACGATATCAGTTCCGTTGAACTAAGTACACACTGAACGAAAACATTTCACATCTGCTCACTGATCTGAGGAGGAATCAGGGGACTTTCCGGCCCCTGGCTGTGCCATTTCAGGCAAGTCACTCGGCTTCTCTATGTCGGTCTTACCATCTGGAAACGGGTGCTGTCACCTACCTCACCTCCACCTCACCCCACCCTGCTTGTCCCCCACTTGTGAAGATCATAGAGGCTAGCAGCTCAGATAAAATGGATTCAAAATCTGGTGGGCAAGTTAACGTAACTTTTCTGAGCTTCCTTTTTTCCCTCTGCAAGACGAGGATAACAACAGTAATAGCTACTTCAGAGTTTGGGGAGGTTCAGACGAATGAGTATGCACAGCACACTAATGAGCACCCAGCACACAGCAAGTGCTACATGTTTGCTATCATTATTATTAATTTCTTAATCTATAAGAAATCTAACAAAGTGCTGTGGAGATTAAGCATGTATTCAAAATAATCACTGGATTATTATATGATGAAGCTCTGTCACTGACAAAGGACCATACAAATATACAGCTTAGAAAATAAAAATAAGCTTATTGTTTGATTTATTTCCATCTGTGCTAATTCAGATGGCAGATGATATGAGGGCAATTGCCTAGAAATGCTTAAGTTGACATAAAGCTATTAAAAATATAAATATACCTAATACATATAAATGATACAATTAATAATGACTGAGTTTTTAACCACAGTTTGCATGTGTGTGAATATTTGGCTATCCCAGTTTCTACAGAACTGACCACCAAAGTCCTCTGTGGTGGAGGTGTCGGGGATGGCAGCAACCACAGATGTCCTGGACCACAGCTGCCCTTTTGGCACCGGGAGCTGTTCACGGATGTGCCTCTTTAAAAAGATGGCCACACGCTGCGGGCTGTGGGTCACTCCTCTGGACGACGCCATCCCACCCAGAGGCCCTGGCATCTGTTTGACTCTCCATCCCCCACGTGGAAGTTTTCACCTTGCATTTCACAAATGAAATGCTTTGCTTTACCTGTTCCACCACAGGGGCAGCCTCTCCCATGTATTCTACTCTAAATTCAACGGAAAAAGACTGCCCAGCCATCTGGACACTCACAAAGCCCAGTTATTTATTTTGCCAAAGTGTGTATACATTGAATAAAAATGTTTGTTTTCCATGTCCCACTTTCCGTCTCTAAAGACAAACGATTAAAGAAGAATTTCAAGGGCACTTCTTTCCGCTCATCCCCTCCAACCCAGTTACACTAAGCAGCCTCGCTTCCTGCCTTTCAACTTGTGTTTCAGTCCACGAATCATCCACTCTTCTTTGTTGTTCTTTCCGTGTGTAATGTTGCTTCAAAACCTTTCTTCAAAGGAAAGGTCAGAGTGAGACGTCACCTGCAAACAGGCCACAGGGCCTATGGCCTGGAGGGCACCAGCTCCCAGAGCTGAGGCCCCCTGTGGGGTATGTGACACAGTCACCAAAGGGAGGTGGGAGGGGCGCCAAGCTGGACCGCCTAACCTATCACCAATGTCACCCCAACCCAGAGAAGCCCAATCTACTGGTGCCCCCAGGCCATCAGGGACGGACAGCGGGGATTCTTCATCCAGGGGCTGTGGACCGAGTGTCCACCGCACACACACTGTTAGGAACTGCGGGTGACAGGAAAAGCTGTGTGGTTCCTGTCCTTCCGGGGCTTACAGTTTAACAGGGGAGAAAGGACATACACCCAGAAAAGGACAGATATAAAAACACACAAACAGGGGAGAAAGAACACAAACAACAACAATAAAGGACACATCCAAAAGCATGGAACTTCAGGAAGATAAGAGGGTTGGGAAGATGTAAGGAAAAGAGACAGTCAGGCCAACAAGATGAAATATTTCAGAGAGACAATGGGGTGAGGACAGATGACAGACCGCAAGATTGCTTAATTTAAAAAAAAAAGGCGGGGGGGGGGCAACTGCGAGCAGTTTTAGTGTAATAGCAGGAGCTTGCTCTGCAAGGGGATCAAGGGAGGTGGGAAGACACTGGCACTCTCCCTAGCTGGCTTCCTCATTGAGGAATGGGGTTCTCAGCCAGCTGCTTGCACCTTCACAGCACCTGCAGAGGGCCCCACGGAGCCGTGCCCCCAGGAGCAAGCATGCGGGTGACGGGGCACTGGCAGCTGCATGCACCCAACCGTTATCTGCTGAATGAATGAAAATATTGAGTGCCGTACTTCCCGGAGGGCTTTGCTTTCAAATTTGAAATCTCCTGTAACTATACGATAGTCTCCTTTATACCTCAGCATTCCGTGGCACTTACCCCGGTTGAGAAGGCTGTTTGCCCTGTCACCAGTTTGCCAGCTGGTTACCTGTAGCAGGAATCTCCTGTGTCTGTGTGAGCCTCCGCCAAACATGTGAACAAAAACACCTGCCATCCCTCCCAATGAAGCACATGGTCCGATTCACAGAAAGAGAGCTGAGGAGAAAGGCTACCACCTCCCAAAATGAAGTGATGTCACTGCAGACACATTTTTTCTACGCCCCTTTGTGTAACAGCTGCAACTGTTCTTTAGTTACGGGAGCCCTTAATCAAACAAACATCTTAGAACACCACGATTTTCTTATTTATACATAAAAGTATTATTCAACCCAGCGCCAATTTCCCTTGATCTGTGCTGGAAGAAATCCCAGGGACACCTTATCAAAACAATAAACTTCAAAAAAGATGACCACCTACATTTTCAAAAATTCAACACTGTATCCTGCCTCTGACTTAGGATAAATCCCCAGTATATTTTGAATTTTTATAGAGAAAACTTGATTTGCTTTGCTATTGTCAACTTTCCATTCTGCTAAAAGGCCCCAAACTTAGAATCTACAAACAGATCAAGGGCGGCCGAAGTAAAAGCTGCCTTAAGCTTTTGGACATGCTAGATGCACAAATCAGACCAACGGTTTTTCCTGCCAATGCTTGAAAAGTTTTAATTCCAAATGGAGACTATATTCTTAGTACTATTTTTTTCAAACTTGGCCCAAAGGAATGTATCTCTGTCCTCACATGGGCACACTGGTGCCAGCTCTGGTCACTTGCCACGGCCTTGCAACTTCCAAGGAAGGACCTATCCACCCCTATTATTGAGTCCCACCAGGCATCATGAATGCTCAGTGCTGCTTAATGCAGCCATTAGTGAGGGCACACACTCAGCACTGTGGGCTGAGAAACCAGACGCTTCCTGTAGGCAGAAAGGGCCGCACAGCTACCTCCAATGAGACGGACCAATTCCCCAACAAAGGGAATGACTAAGGTAAATAATGTGGCCTTAAAATTGTGGTCCCTGGCATCATGTCATTTTTTTTCCTGGGGTCCCCAATTCTCCCCACTCTCTAAAGGCTGACACCAATGATACTAATTTCAGATCAAACTTATATATCATGGAACTGCAGAATGTCAGGCTTGGAAGGAGCTGGGGGCGGGACCTCAGAGGTCCAGAGTGAGGGGTACAGGAGGTAGAAGAGGACACCCCAGGGAGAGCACAGGAAGCTCCAGGAATTCAGCTCCAAGTGGGGCTCCGAGTTCAGATGAGAGGGCTGTGTCTATCCTGAGGCTGCAACTTACTTTACAGTGTCCATGGAATGCACACAAGACAACCTGGACAGGCATCCTGCTCTTCTCTGAAATGCCAAGAACATAAATAATATCTTGGTCAAACGTGGTCTGCTCTGGCCAAGAGTCCTGTCTTTGGAGAAGCTCACAAAGCAACCTTTGTGAGCAGACACATCCCATACAGCATTTTGAGAAGATAAACCCCAAACACCCCAGGCTCCCACGTGCTATCAATAAGGACATTCTTTGCTCCCTCCCGTTGTCAGCTGGTCACCAGCTGTGGAAAGCACTATTTGTTTTTTATTTATTCTGAAACATTTGAGAGTCCAGACAAGGAACAAGAGTGGTTCGACCCGCCACAGCCTGTAAGAGTCTTAAACTGTGGTCATTTCTCTTTCTCTTGGTATTGCCAGACTGGGAAGTCCCCAGTCTTCCAGTCACCCCTTGCATCAACTCGCCACCACCCCCAAACAAAAGCAAAGGTTTCCTTGGGACTGGCAGACCAGAAAGTTCCCTCTTCTGTAACAGGACCCTTATCGGATTTCTGTCCACAGAGCAGATATTTAAGACATCTGAACTTGGGCTGCACAATTGAAGTCCTTTTTGCAAATTTGACTATTTGCCATCCTTTGTCCTCCTTTGAACCTTCTGTGAACTCAATACAAGGGTGTGCTATTATCATACACACGCATCTGCGTATCTAAAGAAAAAGGCTCTGCCGTCAGGGGATCGGGGTCCAATAAGGCGCATCTAAAGGGCTTGGGCAGAACGCCCTTAAGGGAGTCCTTGAAACTGAGACCCAGGCAAGCTGCCACCCTCCACCTCCAGGCTGGTCTCACACAGAACACAGAACAGCAATGATCCTTCAACACCCACTGCAAAGGGTTCCTGGTCTCAGCCCATCAAAAGCAGTGAACTTCACGGAGTCACATTTGCCCTTAGGTCTGCATGCATACCTGGTGGCAGGCAAGACCCTTCCCCTTCCCACACCTTGAACCTCACCTTTGTCATTGTCCCACTAGGCAGGCAGAAGTGTGTGTTTCGGAGGAGGTAGGGAGAAGCAGAGGTGGAAACACCGAAGGATTTTCCAAAAGAAATGTTTCTGGCAAAAGACAGCTCTTTCTAAGAACACTGCTACAGAAGGCTTCGCTCTAAATTCCAGTTGGGGGGCGCCACAGGCCACCCTGCTTTCTTTTTCCTTTGGTGGGACCTGTGTGTGCATTTTGATGAGTATGGCTGGCTGATCCTTTTGAAAAATAACCTCTCTCAAGTTTCTTCCCTGGTGAGATAGTTAGGGACTGAAACTTGTCAGGGCCTATCCCGATTTTCCAAAACCTCAGCAGGAGCCACCCCACACAACAGGACACTGCCATCAAGGGTCTGTTCACAGCCACTGGCTGCCCCTGGGGGGAAGTTCTTGCCCCATCTGTGGGTAAGCACCCATGAGGTCTCGTCAGACCATGAAAGACCTGGTCCGAGACTGCTCACTCTTCCCAGAGAGGCACTAGGAAATCTGCTCTTCTGACCAGCATGGCTCTTCCAGAATATTCCAAGGATGGGGCACGGCTCTGGTAGACCACCTGGACTCTCGGTCCAGGGGCTTTCCTTTTTGTAGTAGTCTCGCTCAACACTTCCGGACTAATCCAGGCAAAGTGACACTTCTCAATCAAAATCTTTGCCATCGCCCTAACACCAGGCCCTCTGTTTGTACTCTGGGAGATTGCTGCTGCACCCCACTCGATGTCCATTTTTATAGTGTGGACACCGAACCACACAGCACACTTTAGTGGACACAAAATCGGTGATTTACTACTTAGGGCTGGAAAACCCAAAGGAAGTATCTTAATGCAAGTCCAAAAGCAAAATCCATGACCCTTAGTACTCGGACTGGCACAGGACCACGTTAGTGAGACCGTGGCTGGGCTGGTGGCACGGAGGACTCTGGACTCCCAGACCATCTAATTGAGGAGGAGGCAAGCTTGGGAACACTCAAAGAGGATGGGTGGGGTCCCAGGACAACCTCGGGGCCAGGCAGCAGGAGACAGAGGGCTCCAGGCTCCACACACCTTTCATCAAGCCGTGTCCACCCCATTTGGCTTCCCAGCACACCATAAGGCATCCCTACTCTGCAGGCTGCCCCGTGCCTGCTCGGACAACCACAGACACACTCGGAGGGGTTCCTGCACTGGACAGCCGTCTTCTCCTTCATGGGCTTTTTCACGCCTTCAAATGTGTCTCATGTCCTCACCTGGCTGTTCTGCTGAACTATCAAGACACATTCCCGTAGCTGACAGATTTTCCTCTCTGCCAAGGTGAGTGTTATCAACAGCATGATTCTTCACAGGCCTAACTGCAAAGTTTCACCCCTGCAACATGCTGCTCATCTTAACACCCAGCGAGACAAATCTATTATGTGTGAGTTTCTAGACTGAAAAGCGTAAACAAGGTGATTATAACTGGCCCCTGCATCCAAAGGTCTCCTGTCTTGTCTTCCTTCCAGTCTTGCTTCCTGATCCTTTACAAAAGGGATCATTAGTCCCAAATTTTGGAGAACAATGTCAATGATGCCTGTATGTCACTTAACAGAAAGCCTTCTTATGAGCACATGAACGAATGAACCAGACAACCCAGCGAAAATAAAAACCACGTACAACTGAAGGCAGTAACACTCCATTCCCATTACTCCTCCTTGCTTCTTCCCCCTGTGAGGAGATGCAAGAATTACATGTAGATGAAGGCATTTCAGGGGATTTGTCGACATTTTCAGAGCATCTGCAGTAAAGCACTTGGGGGCGCAGGACCACTGTCTGCTTTGCTGCTTCCTCTCTTACCTTAAATTTCCCAAGGCAAATATGTACACTAGGGACAACGCTTTTAACTGAATGACAGTCCAATGCAGCCAAGTTCTTTCCTGACCATTCAAAGGCAGGTCTCTCCCACTCACTGGCCGAGTCCATCGCTTCTGGGAGCCACGTGGGCCTGCCCTTTTTACCTTCAGCCATCCATCCCTGAAATTTCTCCATAACCCAATGGCAGCAAACTGTAGGCAGGCTTAAACATCTGAGCGTCTGCCCAAATGTGGCATCCTGCTAGGTGGCATCCTGCTTTCAAGGCTTCCTTCTGAACAGGAGACCCTGGAACCTCGCCTCGAGCTCCAGCTCTGGCACTGCCCCACCCTGTCCCCCCTTAACTAGAAAGCTCCTGACATCTGCCTCTTCCATGAAAATTTCCCAAGGGAGGGCAAGCAGCAGCCTCTCCTGAGCCTGGTCACCCTTCTCAGCCCTCTGGAAGAATCCCTCAGAGTGGTAACTCACACCTATTCCTCCACCATCGAGAACAGCACACACAAGTGCAACCTCAGGAATGGGACGTTTCCCTTGGCAGAGACCTCCCCGAAGGCTGAAGTTTAACCTTTAATCACCAATCCTAATTAAAGCTGGCACTTACTGAACATCCGTTGTGATGCAGGCCAAGCACCTAAGGTACGGAGCTCCAGGCGGTCCCGCACACAGACCTCGTGAGACGGGAGGGTGCTGGTCACCCATCCAAGAATCCGAAACCACAACTGAGCTGGTTCCTGCATCTCTGCTTATATTGCTCCCTCACTGTCCTTGCTGCAAGGTGGGGTTGGGGGAACTCCAGTATCACTTCTCCTCACTGGTAGGAATCCCCCCATTTCTGCAGTCTAACTTACACTTCCTATCAGAAGCCAGCTGCAAACAGATAACAGGCTGCTCAGAAATGAACACACTAGTGGGCCCCACGACCCTTCCATCCCAAGGGTGCTAAGGGCTTCACCTGCCTCACTTCTGTTGAAAAGAACCTTTAGCGTCTACTCTAGACCAGGCACTGCTTGGGTAGAGGAGCCGCACGGAGGCACGGCCTGGGCCTTGTCTGCAGGGGCATGCAGTCCCTCGGGTGGCTGTTCCCATGGGCAGCTCGGTCTTCCTCATTCATGCCGGGTTCCGGCAGTTTTACAGAAGCCTACTGCCCCAAGGGCTCCTGGCCCCACCCAGGCCCACTGAGTCAGCTCTGGGATCCAAGGAGACACCGGGGTATGTGCGTGCATGTCCTGGCCTGGGTTGTTTGATGGCATCTGAAGTGTGACTTCAGAATTGAAAGGCTCTGTTACACTATGTACATTACTGAACTTACAGACTCACTGAAGTATATTCTTTTCTCTATCCTTAATGCCTTCTTCTATTGCCATGTCTGTCCAATTCAAGCATTATATATGCCTACGTGCATGCATTTTAGATACTGATGGAACTACAGTAACAGAGAAGAGGCAAACCACAAAAGCTGCTTAAGAGGCACTATACAGTGGTCCTGCTTGTGTGCTACATTTCCAGAAACAAAACACAACATGGTTAGTCCTGTCCCTGGGTCTACATTTTTTTAAATCCGTGTACAGTTTGCACGTGTAGGCGCAGGCCTTTCCTGAGGTCCAGACCCAGCAGGCATATGGCCCTCAGGCCACGGAATTTTCAAGGAGCCTTTCCTGTGCCCAGACAAGTAGTAAAGTCCTGTTAGCTCCAGAGACTCTAACAGCAGGACAATTCCAGAAGAAGGGAAGAGGACTATAATTTCTGAGTCATCATCTACTCATTTAAGTCTGGAGCAGGGCTGCTTAAGTGTGGAGGGAATGCCGCTCTTCCTCTCTCCTGGCTCCCAGGGCCTCTCCAGGGCAAGTGGTGTTTCCTTACTACCTAGTCACGCACCTGGTGAGAAAGAGACCCCTGCTGGGCCTTTTTGGGGGCCAGCTGGGGTGTGAGAGCCAGCCACCCAGGATGTTCCACATACATCTCCCGCCAACTCAAAGGCTCTCCGGGGTGATTCAGCAGGAATTCCCTTGCAGATCCTCAAGGCAGGATGTTAACAGGCAGCCAGAGCAACAGGAAAGTGCCCAAATTTGTACGCAGTGTGGGAGTATGTGCCAGCCTCAGCCCCCAAGCCCAGACATGGCCCTCACTCAAAACAGCCCAAGGAAGCTCTATGTGCTCACTTGCCAGACCACAGACCCAAGTCTTTCAGTGACTAGGCCTTAATCCTAGTGCAAATTGTGACTGATAATTTCCCCAAATTCTGATTGTATCGAACTCAGACTAGGGAGCCAGTCTTCCTAGTTCAGTACAGATTACGCAAAAAATTAAGGAATGTTCTTGCCTAATGTCTCCCAAGATTGCTGTTTAGAGAAAAAGACATGTCTTCCAACCAAAACTTTTTAAAAAAAAAAAACAAACTAGCTGCTAAAAATGCGAGGTTATAGGTTTATGGGCGATGTGGTATATAATGGCAATGACAGATTATCCTTACTTCACAGAACATTAACCTACCAACAGTATAAAATCAAATTCTGGAGGAATCTTCTCAAATACTAACAGTGGTGGTGATATTTGTAACTTAGAGATAAATTTTTAAGAGACTGTAAATTAAGTATTCTGAAGTCTTTTTTAAATTTTATTGATTTGAGAGAGAGACATACAGAGAAACATCCATTTGTTGTTCTACTTATTTATGCATTGATCGGTTTCTTCTTGTATGTGTCCTGACCGGGGATCAAACCTGCAACCTTGGAGTATTGGGACGATGCTCTAACCAATTGAGCTAGCTGGCCAGGGCAATACTCTGAACTCTTACAATAAACTTATTTTTATTGAGAAGTACAGTAAATAAAAGAAACTTACAAGAGACAAGGGAAGAGATTCATACACTGTCTCAGTAGAGGAGGCACTTTATCTGATTCCAATGGATACGTCCCTGTGCTCGTTCTGAAGAATCAACTCCCTTTATTTACAATTATTTTAAGAATTATACACACAAAATTGCTAAAGAATATTTGTTTTCTAAGCAAAACAAAAAAGCCATTCAAACACTTCTCAAGCAATTTTAAATTTATGTAAAATCAGTCAGCCTGGCCTGCAAGACAGCACAGCAGGGGCAGGCGGGGAAGCAGGCCAGCCTGCCCCCGCCCCACAGAACTTGCAAACTGGAGTGGCCACCAGGGCTTTTGTAACTCAATAGAAAAGAATAAAAAAACTCCCACTTTAATCTCTATAGAAATATGGGTGTTCCTGTGTGTGTGCGTCATTGGAGTCAATGTATTTGCTATTGAAGACTTCGACCAAAGTATGAAAGTCACCAGCCTCAGGAAACCCGGGTGGAGATGCCCTGCACGCAACCCGAAGCAAGGCTTCCCAAAGACTGGGCTTCTAGTACCCCGTGCTGACCGCACAGTGGGCAGGCTGCTGCTCGGCTCTGAGACCTGAGTGCCCGTGTCCTTCCGAAGGAGGCACGACGTGACCTCCGTCACCAGGGACTGGTAAGGCAGCTGCGACACTCATCCCCCCAACACGAAGTCAGAGGCCGTTGCTGTTTCCAAACCTAAGCCACAGTGCAGGTCAGAATGAGAGGCTGTGTTTGCAAAGAAGTTTATACATTAGAAATGGGGACAAGTTCTAGCCAGTATCCAGGTAGTACTGATGCCCAAAGATGAGGAGTCCCAGGCAAATCAGGCAAAACTTTCTCACAAGAGAACAGGACAAACTGGTCCAATGGTACGTGAGCTGCAGAGTTGGTGAGAAGTTGCCTTTTTACCCCATCTGTGAAACCACCCACTAACCAACCCAACTGCTTAACATTCTGACACGGATTTCTGACACTAAATCAAATGTCAGAGTCACTCATTCACAGAACCATTTGTACAAAGCGCAAAACGGTGGTACACATTTGTCTCAAGAAACAAAATAAACCGCAAAGTGAGATACCAGGGCAGAATTACAATAGAAATTTAAAATAGCGTCTGGCTCTTTCCACCTGCCAAAATGTTACTACTTAGCTGAAAGACAGTCCTCCTCCAAAATATCTTTTTATTCTGCAGATTATGAAAATACTCTTCCAGCAAACATTTGTTGAGTGCTAATCTAGGAACTGCATACACAGCAGTGAACAAAGTGCAGTCCGTTTTAACAAGTGTTTCCTTTCTATGCAAATACCTGTATCTCATTAAGATAACACGCAATATAAAAATTCCATCCAGACAGTTTTCACTTTTAACAATAAAGCTTTTCCCATAAGATCAAATGTCCCTGGAAAACGCCATTTTTATTGGCGACCAAATATTCCATAAAGAATGGTATCATAATTTCCCAAAAGACTTTCCTAATTGCTTACCTCCAGATAAAAACACAAAAGAGAGACATGGTTAAATATAACATGTTAGACCTAGATTTAGGACCTCAGAAAATAATAATAATAATAAGAGGAAGACAGAACTCACACTCCGGGCAGTGCGCATCAATCAACACAGCCCCGTCCCCCGCACGCCGCCGCGTGTGAGGCCTAATTTCTGAGTCTCCCTTATTTTATAGGCCCCGCTGGCTCTTTGATCTAAGAGAACATTGTCTGCACAGAACAATTTCAATTTCCCTTCTTTTCAGGAAAGGAAATGTTTGCGCTTCAAAGGATTTCTTTGAAGAGCAGCCCTGCCATCCTGGCCTGACCAGGTTAGGAGCCCTGGCCACAGTGGGGGGCACGGGAGCTGGCGCTGCCCACCCCAGCACACTCAAGGCCAGCTCCCTCAAGAGGAGGGTCTGGCGCAGGGGAAGAAAAAACAAACACATGGAATATACTTGAGGCTTTTGATCACGACCTTCAGAAGTCCCTTTTCACACACAACATTAATTCCCAGCTCAGGGAAACTGAGGTACAGAAGACAGGGAGCAGTGGACGGTGCCCCGGCAGACTCTGTGAACAAAATCGTTCCCAAAACCAGACTCAATGAGCGTCTAAGACCCCTTCCAGACCAGGAAGAAGTGGAGCCCCCCTCAGTTATTACAGGTGATGACAAAGGGGATGACCTTGATACATGAAAGGCAGAGGAAAAGCCACACTTCAAACACATTTCTGGAACCTTCCCCTAAGAAACTTTTAGCAGATGGTCACCAACAAGAACCAAAATTCACAACTAAGAATTTCACTTCTTCTTTCTCCACTGGCCCTCTGGCAGGGGGCCAGCAGGGTCAACAAAAGTGGCATTAAATAACCAGGGGACATTTGCCAAGAGCTAGCACTGTTCCTTCCAACCAAAGTCCCATGCCCATCATGGCCTCTGCTGAGTCTAGAAAGCCAGGGGTGTAGAGCAGATAAGAGAGGACCTGCAACACTTTTTCTCAGTTCTTGAACAAGTCTTAGGTATTTGATGACCTCCACCCTTCCCCACCGGAGTGGTTCAGTTCGCCTGCTCAGGTTGGCAGCCGCCTGAGTGGTGGGCAGGGGGCAGGAAGGTCGGCTCCAGGCAGGAGCCTGCTCCCTCCTCCCCACAGCCCGGGATGGGCTCTGGGCTGCTGCTGGGGTGTGTGGGTGCAGGTTTCAGGGACCAGGTCACCCTGAGCTGGAGTCTTCCAGCACCTCTCGCAAGCCCTCCACCTGACATGGCACTAACCCCCGTCCTGGAATTGTGAGTGCTTTTTCTTTTTTCCTTCTTTTGCTTTTCTGTACTTTCCAAATTTTTTTATGATGAGCATTCTAAGTTTTAGAAACAGTTTTGCTTAGTGAGATAGAAAATTTGACCATAGTTCATTCCTTAGAAAGATCTACTCCCACAAAAAAACAAATTATATATATATGGCAGTAAAAAACATTATTTGAACTCAAAGTGGAATATGGACGGTGGGCTAGATAACAACGTTGACTCAATGTTAAATTTCACAATTTTGGCCCTGGCTAGTGTGGCTTAGTGGATTGAGCACCAGCCTGTGAACCAAAAGTTCGCTAGTTCAATTCCCTGTCAGGGTACATGCCTGCGCCGCGGGCCTGGTCCCTGGTTGGGGGTGAGAAGGAAGCAACCAATTGACGTTTCTCTCCCTCTCTTTCTCCCTCCTTTCCCCTGTCTGTGAAAATAAATAAATAAAATCTTTAAAAATTTTTCCTGGCTTTGATAAGGAAAATCAAGTAAGAGAGCATCCTTGTTCTTAGAGAGAGACAGTGAAGTATGTCCAGGTAAATAAAAAGCTGTCTTCAACTCACCTTCAAATGGCTCAGGAAAAAAACACATGTACACTTACTATGTACACATAGTCTATGTACTATGTGTACATAGATTGATCAGTTAAGCAACAGAAAGAAAGAAGGAAGGGAGCGAAGTGTGAAAAACTGGTGAATTGAGAAAAGGGTCCATAGGAATTCTTTGTACTACTCTTGCAATTTTTAAGTCTGAAATGTTATCCAAAAGAAAGTTGAAAGAGCTCTTCTCCCAAATGCCTGAGATGACCTCTGAAAATGGTTCATTGTTCACTTCACCCAGAAAATCCCACCAAATCATGCAAATCAAGAGGTTCAAATTTTCACATTCACTTTAAGAACACTCCTGAAGCTGCCCAGGCCATCAGGGGTATGCGCATCTGCAAAGCTACCAAGTACCTGAAGGATGTCACTTTACAGAAGCAGTGTGTGCCATTCTGTCATTACAGTGGTGGATTTGGTAGGTGTGCCCAGGCCAAACAGTGGGGCTGGACACAGGGTTGGTGGCCCAAAACAAGTGCTGAAGTTTTGCTAAAAGTGCAGAGAGCAATGCTGAATTTAAAGTTTAGTGGTAGGTTCTCTGGTCATTAAGCACATCCAGGTGAACAAAGTTCCCAAGATAAGGAGCAGAACTTACAGAGCTCACAGGCGGATTAACCTACCCACACACAAGCTCTCCCTGTCACACTGGGATGATCCTGCTGAAGAAGAGGATTGTTCCTAGACCAGAAGAGGAGGTTACACAGAAGAAGATATCCCAGAAGAAACTGAAGTAACAAAATCTTATGGCTCAGGAGTAAATTCAGCATAGAATAAATGCTAATAAAAATTGTGTAAAAAAAAAGCAATGAAAACTAAAAGAGAAAAGGACAGCACAAAAGGCAGAAAGGGGTGGGGGAGTTTTCCCCATTTATCTGTCAGCACCTACGCTGCACCTGGGCCTGTTGCAGAGTCACCCCAGGACACAGATGGCCCTGGCACTCTGAGGGTGTCAAAGAAGTGTCTTCCAAGGAAGGAGGCACTTCAGCACCTCACCACACTACAAAAAGGAGGTCTGGGGGCAGGACCACTCCCGCCACTGGGCCTGAGAAGGATGGAGTACAGCCTGGAAGTGAACTTTCCCCATAGATGAGTCCAGTCCCCGCAAGACCACTTGCACAGGGCTGTCCCCATGTGGAGATGACTGAGTGTAGACAAATGGAACAGGGCTCACCTGTGGCCTGGGCAGGAGGTCCTGCCATTTAGCCCCACCCTGGGTATGCGAATGCCAAACTACTGACCGAAAAAGAAGGCAGCCCAGCCTCTGTTGCACATGCCAGCACTGGGTTCTGGCCACCATCCAACACCGCTGTCCCAGGGACACTAGCATCAGCTATACTCAGGGTTCTGCTGCTGAGGAAAGACCTGCATTCAAAGGTCACAGAGAAATTCGAGCAAACAGAGGGGAAAAGCAGGATGGTTGTCCAGTGGCACAGCAGCCAGCCCTTGCACCTCCGGGACTCACTCAGAAACAAAGACGGGCATGGGGGCAAGCCCCTTCAGGTTCTTGTGCTGAAACCTCGGTGCCTGGCCCTGCCTCATGCACCTGGCATCAGAACATGGTCCCAAGGAGGCCTGGGCCCCAGGTGAGTCTGACGCCCATGACCCTACAGCACACTTGGTGGGTGGGACTCAGGCCGAACCGCCAGGTTCAGCTCCTTTCTCTGCCACTTACTACCTACCTGGGTGGCTCCATTTCCCCATCAGTCAAAATAGCAGTGCCAACCTCTCAGCAGTAGTGAGGATTAAATGGAAACATGAAGGGCCAAGTACTCAGCGAGTCCTAAGTTTGTGCTTGTGATTCTTGATCTCACCCAGCCCAGGGCACTCCCTCCCTTCCCATTTGTGTACCAGACTCTGGTTAATGGTCCTTGGTGGGCAGACGAGAAGATATGAGAAACAGAACGTGTGCACACCAACCTTATAAGATCAACTCCAGTGTCTTCGTCACAGGTAGGAAGGAAGAAGGTAACAGAACAGTGTGGAGAAATACCAGTGAGACAAGGTTTTGCTCCCCTCCCTTCTCACTGCTGCTCCAGGGAACCCCCACCCCCCACCCAAAAGCATAAGATGACTGGACATGACTACCTCCAGGAAGAAGGAGTCAAGTAGAAAACAGAGCGCTAGGTTTGGGACTTTGGTTTTTCAACCCAAAGCCCTCAGGGTAATTTAGACAAAATGGTTGGGGTCCAGGATGACTATGACGAAGGCAGATACCTCCCAAAAAACACAAACACACGCATGCACACACTTTCCCACACACACGCAGGCAAGCACTAAGAATGGGGCTGTGAGCTCTGCTTGGCAGAGATTCAAGAGGCCCAACCCAAGATGTCTGGATCTGAGACCCAGGGAAGCACCTGGTCCCAAAGAAAGACTGGTTTCAAGGTCGTTCAAGCAGTCAAGGCCAGCACAGTCCCAGAGTCTGTGGTTCCTCCCCAGTGTTCCCTTCCCCATCGAGGCAAAAAGGCCACAGAATGCCCTCATGGGCCTCAACTGTGAAAGATCATTAGTAAAAAGAGAGCCCTGCAGGTCTACAGGGGACAATGGTACAAGAACTAGGGCCAATCCACGGATCCTGGACCAGAATCAGCAGACGCAGATGAAGTTCGACGTCCCCGCGACACCTTGGAACTACGCTGCCCCTACAACACAGACACAGGTCCAAGAAAATGGAACTACCTTTTAACACTTTGGCAGAATGGGACAGCAAGGTAAAGTTGTCATAAAAATGATTTCTCTCCATACCTAAATCGAAGAACTGAGCTTTCTTTCCAGTATAACAAGCTAACGTATATATCAAGCACTCAGTCAGTGCTAGAAGCCATTAAGTGCGTTTACCTCATTCAAATCCTCTCACTCCTATAAAGAAAGCACTAGAAGCCAATGGTTACGCAAGCAATAAGGAAAAGAACTTCTTTGTGGCTCTGGGAGATATCTTAGAACAGGCACTCATCCCACCAGTGGAGCCCAGCCTGGGACCACCAGGACGGGTGAGCCTTATGCCAGAATCTATGCTTGTGTCCAGAAATGTCATTCCTACAGCCTGTGTTCCTGGGATGAACAAACCCTGAGCAGTTTTTGGGGGGGTGGGGAGGAGGCAAGGCGTCTCCCCTGATCCCACCATGCGTGGTTCCTTGAGTGGCTCAGGATGGCCACACCGAGCAGGGGCTGCCCCCCTGCAGCTCAGACTCCGCACTGACGGTACAATGCGGGGCTCGCTGCACGTGGAGCCCGCAGGGAGTGCAGGATGCATGCCTAAACAAGCGAAGCATATGCAATTGTTCTCACAGTCGAGAACCCAACTGACTGAATCTTATGGAAAAAGCACTACAGTAGGAATATGGAATGTTAAGGAAACGAAACTATCTGTCCCCTCCCTGCAGAAAAGGGAAGAAAAAATCCACCCAGGAACAAGGAAGAGATGATGCACAGTCCTGGTCAGGGAAATGAGGCTCCTCCTCCTACCTCCATGCAAGTCCCCCTCATCATAGCCTTTAAAGGTTTCCCTCAGCTGGACTTCCGTTTGCCATCATCAGAATAGCAGGGGCTGTCCACAAAAAGAACTTACTTCATGAAAGGAATCTAAATGTGTTGATTTAATCCCTTTATTCGTTCACAGCATCCTATGGACTTCATGTTCAATAGCTTCACTATTGTGAGCTGAGAGGGAAGGATTCCCCAGTCTATAGACAGAGCAGGTCTACCAGGTTCGGAAGGTCTCAAGGAGACAGTGGTAAAGCCTAAGGTTGTGCTGTTCTGAGTGCAAATCCCTCCTGCCCTCGGCTCCTAGAACTGTCCTTGTCCCGGGGCAGCTTATCTCAGGTACATCGAAGCAGCGAGGGCCTCTTCCCTCATCCCAGAGCTCTCACTCCAGGCCTTGCAGAAAATGTACATCTAAAAACAATAACGAGAGGAATAGCCAAATGAAGGACAGTGGATGTGGCCAGATGGGTGAGCCTTATGCCAGAATCTATGCTTATGGGCAGAAATGTCATTCCTACAGCCTGTGTTCCCGGGATGAACAAATCCTGAGCAACACGTGAGGTAAATTCTTCACCCACAGCTCGGCCAATACCAGGTGTCTGAAGGAGAGCCTTCAGAGTGAAATGAACATATTTAGTTGTCCACCAAATTGTTTAACCAACTTGCCGCTTAACCTTCCCATGATAAATTATAACTCCCTTTGAACTGCAGCAGTATTCTCAAAGCTGCTCTGAAGTGGAGACAGGGGGAGTAGGGTGAAGGCAGGGTAGATTACAGAGAAAAAGAAAGAGTATTCCTATAGTTTACAGCGCTGATAGTCTGCCACTGAAAATCCTACTACCGTATTCCTTGACTAGAAGACACCTAAAACTTCGGGGTAGACGGAACCTTGGCCTGGGATCCAATGCCCATTTCCTAAGGCCCAAGAAACCCTTGGAAGGTAGGCATCCTGAAGGCCCAGGAATGAAAAACCAAGTACACCCATGACTTCAGAATCCCAAGTGGCAGAGGGTGTCCACCATGACAACAGGACAAACCCAAGGCCAAGCTGCCCACTGAAGGGAGGCAGAGGAGCACGGGGAGGCCACAGGTACCAAGAGACCCTCTGACCTGTCAGGTATGAGGAAGCATAAAAGGTAGGTGAGAAGAAAGATGCCACCAATCTAGGACAGGTGGCTACCAGGCAGTCACGAACCTAGGAAGGGCCCCCAGGAGGGTACATCTCTTTCAGCTCTGTCTCTTGAATATGTAAATGGCAGTTGAACTTAAATCCTTCCCCACCTACTCCTTACTCAGTTTCCCCCATCTCACTAATGTGGTGACTAGACTCCTCTTGGAATCACAGTGGGCCCCCTTCACACCTCACACTGACTGCACGGGCCAATCCTGTTGAGTCCATCTTAAAAATCTAAAGGGGAGAATTCAACCTCCTGACATCTCGACCATGTCCCAATCAAGCTGCCCTTATCTCTCACCAAAATTACTTATGGTCACTTTCTCCTGTGTAGAAATAGCCTGGACTAAGGGTTTATTTCAGAATTAATTACAAGTGTCTAAACTGGTCTCCCTACTTCCATGACTGCCCCTCCCCCTCATCTCTTCTCTACACAGGGCTGCAAGTCATCACAAGAGCCTCTGATGGTCCTCCACCCTCACTCAAAGTAAAAGCAAAGTCCTTGTGACCCATGGCACTCACGGTGGTCCTCACGCCACAGTGGTAGATGGCCCCCAGACCTGAAGAGGCCTACTACACAGTAAAACATTAGGGTCCCACCACAGGTCCCACTTGGTGTGAGGACCAAGCGCCAGGTAGAATGATGGACGTCTCAAAGTGCCTCTGGCCCAGACAACTCCAGGGTTAGAGGAAAATATTTATCTTTCTAACAAAAATAAACTTATGCCTATTCTAAATCTTTATCTGGGATTAATAAACCGATACCTCTGAATATTTAGTTAGTAATGAAAAGGGATTAGACACTGACAATCCGATATGGAGTCACTGTCAGCCATGACAGTTATATCAAGTGGCAATATGCTCAGGACTGAGGTAATGGGGTATAATGGAAACAACTTTTGGAGTGAACAAAACCACAAATGTGGACACTTGGATAAGGACTCCACACGGACACCAATATGAGTAGGACCACCCCCACTGTGGGCTACAAGAACTTACAGCTCTGACCATCCCCCACTTGAGCTTGGCTGTACCATGGGTCATGCTTGGAGCCCAGTGGGACTTCCACTGCACCAGACACGTGCTGCCACTGTAGCTGCCTGGCTTGAGATGGACACCCACCTTGCCACCCCTGGAGGCTACTGGTAATCTGGCCTTGAGCTCTATCACTGGAAGGTCAGCCTTTCTGCATGTAACCTGTGTGTAACCCCACTAGCTTACTGGGGAGGTCTCCCATATTAAACCTGGCATCGTGGAAAGACACAATGTGTGTGAGTGACTCCTTTCAGGGTTACTCCCTTGTTCACGACAGGGATCAATTCAATTAGACATAACGCTGGGCCCTCCAACATTGTTACATACTTTTACAGGCCTTAGTAGAAGGAAAGTAGACTGGAACAATAAAGATGTATTTAATCCCATCAAGGAATGGAAACTTTTGCCAAATGTAACTGGAATTCAAACTCCCAAGGTCAGCAATCTTGTCCTTTAAGCCTTTTTTTCCTCCTCTAAAGCAAATAATTATAATACCTAAGAGTGCCCACGTGGCTCAAATCCAGACTCCAACAAGTGAGTACATTTCTGATCTCTATGAAGTCCTGTCCTATTTGTTTAGGCAAACTCCTTCGACATCTTTTAAATTTTATGTATTACAATTAAACATAATCTTCATATGCTAAACATTAAAAACTATTTTAATCCATTGTTGACTTTTTCGCCCAAATTTCTATTCTAATTGTGTGACTTAAATAAGGCCTTCTGTATTAAATACAGAGGGTGTATTCACTTAAAAAAATAATAATTTCCACTAAGACCAGCTAAAGAATCAGGGATATAACTGTCCCACGGTTTCTTATTATCTGAACCAAACATAAAAGGCAAGAAATGTTAAGGCAAATCATGAACAAAGTGTAATTCATATTAAACACAATTAGGAACTCAGCCAAAGGCCAACATACGCCGTACTACTGGGTCAGATTTTTAAAAGCACATTTTTGGGACATACACCTGGAACAGAAACCTCAACCTTTCCTGTTGTAACTAAATCTGTAATAAATCCAACTCCAGGTTACTTCCACATGAGAGCCCATCCTGCTTATACTCCCGGCGTCACATCCACTGAAAACGGGAAACAGCTACAAGCGCGCCGCATAAGTACCACAGCACAACTGCTCTGAAAAGACCGCCTTACCTGCCAGGCTGGGAAGGTCCCACTACGCAGCAAGCACCGCGCTGAGAAGACTTGGTCGCTGCTATGATGACGGAAGAAATTGCTTCCACTCCAAACTCACGATGCTTGGAGAACTCGGCCTTTTCAGGCCAAGCCGGGTCCCAAGGAAGCCCACCCAGGCAAGACTTCACCGAAAAAAAATGCCCTGGGGCCCTAGGTAAGGGGTGCAGACAGGGAAATCCAGGGGAGAATAGAGGTGGGCGCGGCGGCCGGCGTGAGCGGGTGCGCTGCGCTATCCCCAGCCCGCCACCTGCCGCGGGACCACTCTCGGGGACGCCGGGCGGCTGGCGACCGCGGCGGATGACACAACTTGGACCTCGTGGCAGGGTGCAGTGCTGTGCCCCGCGCCGCAACCGGGAAGCTCGGCGGGTGCTCCCACCGGCCTGTGCCCTCTCCCCGTCCCCTACCCACAGACAACCGGAGAGGGTCGCGGCGCTCCGGGAGTCCGCGGCCGGACCGGAGGCACCTGGTGGCCCACTATCGCTCACTCGATGTTGCATCATGCAGCACGCTGCGCCTTATGGTACAAAATGGACTCCGGTGGCGGGAAAGCCGCATGGGCACCAACCGCGCATCGCCGGGCTGCCCTACCCTCGCCCCCCGAAATATGTCAGCACCCCCGCGTGGGGACCCGCGCGGCCCTCCCACGACTCCACGAGGTCCCGGGGTTCTCTCTAAGGTGATCCGGATCCAGGAGCTGCCCTGGTGTGGCAGGGCCGGACACTTACCCAGCCGGCGGGCGGCGCGATGCAGGCAGGACCGTGGCTGGATGGACCGAAGCGCGGACGGAAGCGCCCGGGGAATGGAGTAGGACTGCCGTTACTGGATGCCGGTGGCTCCGTCCGCGCGTGGACTGCTTACACCTGCCTGCGCCAGCGGGATGAAGGGTGGCTGGCAGGAGCAGGATCCGCGCCTGGTTTTATCAGCCGCTGTCGCGTCACAACGGTGCACCAATGGGAAGCCGTGGCACCAATCAACGTGGGATTTCCCCGCGGGCAGTGCCTATTCATCCGGTTGCTATTTCTCTGCCTCTCGGAGCTGGGGCGGTGGCGGGACTGCATCCCAGGGCATGGACCTTGCCAAGCCCAGTGACAGTGGTTTTCCTCTTCCCAAAAAGTAAAAGATCCAGGAGGCACTTCATTGCTTTTTGAAAAATTATTATACACCTTCGTTTCTTTTATTTTATTACTATGCCCTTGCTTTTTGTAGAGAACGTCCTGGCCCGTTGTCAGGAAAGGCCCCAAAGCCTCCATCTGCTGGTGCCCCTGGCAGGTGGACTAGAACACCTGGCCAAAGGGCTAGTCAAGGGGCTTCCTTCCAGAGGCACTCTCCCAGAGATGGCAGATACTTGAGCACCACTCCCACCCTACTCAGCTCACCAGCCACCTCTCTGTTGTCTCTCTCTGCTCCAATAAACCAAGCAAGGACCATCATCTAATCATGTATAGAGATCCAGTAATCAGTGACAGGAGAGATGAGCTCTCCAGATTCATCCTGCTGGCCTCCTGACTTTGTAGGAAAACTGAAAACCTATTTGTCTATGTTCATGGCCTGTACATCCTTTCCATACCTTCTACCTGTCCAAGTCCTTGGTCAATAATGGGGACACATTGTCAGCCACCACACATGACATCCTCTTGTAATCACACTAGCAACTTATACAGCATATGACCTCACATGCTAGCTTGGGAAAAGATTTTAATGAAGGGGGAAAAGGGGGCTAATATTTGTGATTTTTGCTTGGCATCGTAATAAGCAACTACGTATTCCTTGTTTTAAAATAATACATTCTGGTTTCAATTTTGCAGTGGCGAAATGATGTTTCCAAATGACACTGAGAAGGCCTGCCTTGCTGGGGCTTTTCCTGAACCCCACACAGCCTCCCTCACTTACGGGAGCTGCCGTCAAAGGATGTCCCCTTCTCATCCAGTTCAACTCAAGGACTGGCTCCTTTGCCTTTAGCACCAGATCTGGGATTCGTTTTCACCCCTACCACTTCGTTCACTGTGTGGTCTTCTGCAACCTATTTCAACTGTGTTTAGAACTCATAGACCTCATAGGAATTTTTAAAATTATATTTTATTGATTATGCTATTACAGATATATCCATTTACCCCCTTTAAACCCCTCCACCCAGCACCACCCACTCCCTCAGGCAATCCCCACACCATTATTCATGTCCATAGTCATGTGTATAAGTTCTTTCGCTACTCAACTTCCTATACTGTACTTTACATCCTCATGACTATTCCATAACCACCTATTTGTACTTCTTAATCCCCTCACCTCTTCACCCATTCCCCCACACCCTCTCTCATTTGGCAACCATCAAAATGCTCTCCACATCCATGATTCTGTCTCTCTTCTTGTTTGCTTAGTTTGTTTTTTTGGGGTTCAATTGTTGATAGATATGAGTTTATTGCTATTTTATTATTCACAGCTTTTATCTTTTTCCTTTTCTTAAGTAAGCCCCTTTAACATTTCATATGATAATCATTTGATAATAATGAACTCCTTTAGTTTTTTTCTTGTCTAGGAAGCTCTTTCTGCCCTTCCATTCTAAATGATACCTTTCTTGGGTAGAGCAATCTTGGCTGTAGCTCACTGCTTTTTGTGACTTTGAATATTTCTTGCCAATCTCTTCTTGCCTGCAAAGTTTCTTTTGAAAAATCAGCTGACAGTCTTATGGAGATGCACCTATAGGTAACAAACTGCTTTTCTCTTGCTGCTTTTAAGATTCTCTCTTCATCTTTAACTTTTGACATTTTAATTATGATGTGTCTTGGAGTGGGCTTTCTTGCATCCATTTTGTTTGGGACTCTCTGTGTTTCCTGAACTTGTATGTCTATTTACTTTCATTATTTTTTCACATAGCTTTCCAATTTTTTGCTCTCTCTCTTCTCTTTCTGGCATGCCTATGATGTAACTGTTGGAATGCTTGAAGTTGTCCCAGAGGCTGCTTACACTTTCCTCATTTTTTCAATTCTTTTTTCTTCTTACTATTCTGATTGGTGGTTGTTTTTTGCTTCCTTATGTTCCAAATCATTGATTTGATTCTCTGCTTCATCAACAGCAGTCCTTGCAGCTGACTGGCCTGGGTAAATCCTCCCACTGACCTGCCATCAGCAATCAAGGCTCAACTACAAGAGGATGATGTACTCACCCCACACGAAGGACACACCCTGAGTACTTAGTTTGGGTGATAGGGGAGGCAGTGCCACTGGACCCTACAGGACACCTGTTACATTAAGCCACACTACCAAGACAGGGAGTCATAAAAGCTCTACTTAATACATCGAAACAAACACAGGGAGGCTGCCAAAATGAGGAGACCCCAAGGAACATGGCCCAAATGAAAGAACAGATCAAAACTCCAGAAAAAGAACTAAACAAAATGGAGATAAGCAATCTACTAGATGCAGAATTCAATACACTATTTATAAGGGTGCTCAAGGAACTTAATGAGGACCTCAACAGCATAAAAAAGATCCAGTCAGAAACAAAGGATACACTAATTGAAATAAAGAACAGTTTACAGGGAAACAACAGAAGAGTGGATGAACCCTCTATAGTCTTATCATAAGTCTATCCTTTAGTGTTTGAAATATAACTATGGAGTAAAAAAAAACTCTTGGCAATAAATAGAATTTAGTAGATTGTAGAGTTCTCTGTTTGAACAACACAGAGAGAAAACATAGAGTTAATATTTGTGAATTGTGAGAGCAAGTTTTCAGGCCCTAATAGGAATATGAGTGGAACTTATGAAAGGGGACTTTTAACACTGTGCTCAGGTTAGCTCTCCCACCCAGCCGTTTTCATCTTCAGAAAGACAACAGGAGACCCTCCATGACAAGGACCATAAGCAAGCAACTTCCCATCAAAAAGGATTCAGTGTCAACTAGGAAAAAATCATTATGTTCGAGAGCTCTGCAAACTGTTAGAGAAAAAGCTGAAAAATTGGTTGAAAATTTAAGTGAAGCTAAATTTTAGCGAGGTTAGGATTCACATTGCAGGTCCAGAGTTATAGGCAACCTTGATTAGAATCAAAGAACAATTGAGCCAAGGTTCCAAAGAAGATTAAGGAATGAAGATACTAGACTTAAAGCTCCGGAGGGCACCATCTAAATTAGGTAAGATTGTTGGACAAAGTCCCAGCCCGGCACATTAGGTAATATAGAAAATGCACAGAATCAAGTCATACAGATGTGGTTTTGAACTCTATCTTTCCTGTCAGCTGCTGGCCTAGGGAAATTGTGTGTGTCACCTCTTAGCCTCAGCTGGAAAGAATTTTACTGCCTGTTGTATAGGTGTAAACTTCATAGTGAGAATGAAAAAAACATTCACTAAAAATCAAGCTGGAAAATTATATACAAAAGGCACTCACAAAAATTAAATCAAAATGGATTGAAACCTTAAACACAGACCTGATAACTGTAAAACTCTTAGAAGAAAACACAGACCAAAAGCTCCTCAACATTGGTCTTCACAATGAGTTTTTGATATCACACAAGCACAAACAACAAAAGACAAAAATGACCAAATGGGAGTATATCAAACTTAAAAGCTTTTGCATGTCAAAAGAAACAATTAACAAAATGAAAATGCTACCATGCAATGGGAAAAAAACTTTATCAACCATATATCCAACAAGGGGTTAATACCCTAAATATATAAAGAATGCATTTCTCATAACAAAAATAAAAATAAACAATCTAATTTTACAAATGGGCAGAACTAAATAGACATTTTACAAAGAAGACATCCAAATGGCCACCAGGTACATGAAAAGATGCTCAACATTACTAATCACCAGGGAAATGCAAATCAAAACAACAATGAGATATCACCTTATACCTGTTAGAATAACTATTATCAAAAAGACAAGAGAAAGCAAGTGCTGGTGAGGATGTGGAGAAAAGGGAACCCTGGTGCACTGTTGGTAGGATTGTAAATTGGTGCAGTCACTGTGGAAAACAGCGTGAAGGTTACCTGGGAAATTAAAAATAGAGCTACTATATGATCCAGCAATTCTACTGCTGATTAGTTATCTGAAGAAAATGAAAACACTAACTTGAAAAGATATATGTACCCCTATATTCACTGCAGCATTATTCATAATAGCCAAGATATAGAAACAACGCATGCCTATCAAGAGATAAATGGATAAAGACGTAGTACATACAAGTTCTGTGCACAAGGTTTTCAGCCATGTACTATGAAAAATAGAGATATTTATTGAAGAAGATACAAGATACAAGAAACATTGTACATAGGATGATGATGCCTCAGTTCCCTTTAAAGTGTGCACCCTGAGACTTTACACAGTTCTCCCAATTGCCATCAACTGCCCCGTTGTATTTTTCAGAATCTTAATGACAGTTTGAAATCTCTTCCCTTTCAAAGGTGATGTTAGTTTTGGGAAAAGCCAGAAGTCACAGGGCACCAAATCTGTGCTACTGGGGGGCTGAGTCACCTGGGTGATTTGATGTTTCGCCAAAAGACTCTACATTAGATATGATGCATGTGCAGGCACATTGTCATGATGAAGCTGCCAATCACCAATTGCTCATAGCTGTGGCCTTCTGAATCATCCAAATAGTTTCCATGGAGGAACTTTCAAGCTTAATGAAAAATTTGGTGCAGATCCATTATTCTACTCAGTCATTTTGAATGTGATGGCCGCACAGTACACTCAACAGCATCTACCTTCCCCCTGACTAGTACAGTGAAGTTGTCACTGTTTACACATGCACATTCCAGTCCACTCTCCTTAGCTGCCAGGTTACATCGATGTCACGCAAACTGTTCTTGTTATATTAACAATGGCTGGGCTTTTTCAGACAGACATCATATAGTGAGCCCTCTGTATTCATGGGTTCTGCATCCAAGGATTCAACGTACCAGGAATGGAAACTATTTGGAAAAAGAGTTACACTGTTGCTGACATGTACTACTATGTAGTTAGGCCTATGGTGGTTGCACTTGTACTGAACATGTACAGATTTGTTTTTCTTGTCATTGTTCCTTAAATAATATAACAGCTATTTATATAGCATTTACATTGTGTTAGTTATTATAAATAATCTAAAGAAGGTTTAAAATATATGGAGGATGTATATAAGTTATATGTAAATACTATACCATTTTATATAAGGAAGTTGAGCATCCTCAGATCTCGGTATCTGCGAGGGGAAGGGAGTAAGGGGGAGGACCTGAAACTGATCCCCTGTAAACACAGAAAAATGCCTGTATATACAACAGAATAATACTCAGTCATGAGAAAGCGGGACACCCTGAAATTTGCGACAATATGGACAAATCTTGAGCACATTATCCTAGGTAAGGTAAGTCAGACAAAGACAAGTACTATATGTTATCACTTATACATGGAATTTTAAAAGACCAAAGTCATAAAAGCAAAGAATAAAATAGTGGTTACCAGAGGATAGGAGTGGGAAGACAGGACAGGTATCGTTAAAGGGTACACTCTTACGAGTAGGAAATAAACCCTAGAGTACAATGAATATAGATAATAATAGTATATTATAATTATCAAGGTTGTTAAGAGACTAAAACTTAATTATTCTTCTAACTACTAAACAAAGTATAATTATGTAATGTGACAGAGGTGTTGATTCTCACCTCTGTCATGTCATATATAAATGTATCAAATTAATCATATAATATGCTGTACGTTTTAAATTTACACAATGTTATATGTCAAATACATTTTAAAGATAGAGAATAAGCATGTGAAAAGATATTTAACATCATTTGTTCTTAGGAAATTGCACACTTATTAAGTAACTGAAATCCAGAACACCAACACCAAATGCCGGTAGGCATGCGGAGCAGCAGGCGCTCTCACTCGTTGCTGGCGAGAATGCGAGGTGGAACGGCAACTTTGGGGGGCAGTTTGGCAGTTTCTTACAGATCTAAACATAGTCTAACCCTATCAATTCAGTAATCATGCTTGTTGGTATTTACCCAATGAGTTGTATCCAGACAAAAACTGCTCATATGACTGTTTATAGCAGCTTTATTTGTAATCGCCACATTGGAAGCAACCAAGATGCCCTTCAGTAGGTGAACAGATAAACTGTGGTATATCCAGACTACAGACTGCTATTTATTGGTAAAAAAAGAAAGAAAGAAAGAAAGAAAGAAAGAAAGAAAGAAAGAAAGAAAGAAAGAAAGAAAGAAAGAAGCTATAAAGCATGAAAAGATGTGGAGGAACTTTAAATGCATATTGCTATATGACATTCTGGGAAAGGCAAAATTATGGGGACAGTAAAAAGATTGGTGGTTGCCAAGGTTTTGTGGGGGCAGGAGGAGATGGGAATGAATAAGTGAAACAGGAGAATTTTAGGTCAGTGAAAATGATCTGATTGATACTGAGTGATGGCTACATGTCATGTCATACATTTGTCAAAACGCACAGAATGCCCAGCACAAAGAGTGAACCCCATTGTAAGCTAAGGAACTTAGCTAATAATAATGAATCAAAATTGGCTCATCAGTTTTAACTAATGTACCACACCAATGGAAGATAAGGGAAACTCAGTGGCAGAAGGGAGCACATGGAAACTGTACTTTTCCCTCAATATTTTAATATATATATACTCTCTTAATAATTATTGCTATTCAGCAGGTCACAGGGCTACTCCATTTGCTAAAGCGTTTCAAGGCAGTAAATTGGATAGGGTAAGCGCATGGGCTCTGGGGATGGAGAACATGGCTTTAGTTCCTGGCTTTGCAACTTCTAAGTCACAAATACTTAGGCAAATTACTTCACTTTTCTCCCAGGTTCACTGTCCTCATTTCTAAGATAGGGCTTATGATGAATAACTGACAACATTCATATAGAGCATGTGGCACCATATGCGGGACATGGCAAAGGCCCAGAGGGTGTTCTTAGTGACTTCGACACTAGACTGGTTTGTGGTGTCTCATAACAGGCTAAGATCATCTGCTTTACTTCTTCCATAATAAAGGATGTTCTTATAATCAGACATTTTGGCCCTATGTATATTATATATTATATATACTCAAGGTAGCAACATAAAAATGTCCCTAAAAGGAGTTTCAATTTTTTTGCATACTTACCTCAATTTTCTACATTGAAAATTTATAATAAACTTAATAGATGGCATAAAATCAGAGAACCATAGCCCCAAAATAACATAAATTAAATTCTGCCCCCAACCCCTTCCTCCTCCCCCAAAATCTGTATAGCCAAAGAACACCCATGTCTTCACCTTTAATTCCCACTTTCCCTTGAGGTTTTGTCAAGAAAGAAGCTCAGGCATGGCACGCAACCATTGACAAGATTTTTAGGCCACTAGCACTAGGAAACAAGGACACGAGTTTTGAAAAGATGATGATGCACTATCTTCCCTTTAAGCATTCAAAATAAATATGTTAAAATAAGTGTGAGGAAGCCCAGCAATCTGTTTGTTTTTCCATGCTGTCTTGGTTCCCTTCAGTGCTTTTGTCTTTAACTCACCTTCTTCAGAAAGAAAATCTTTTGGGGTCCCAAGCCCCCAGTGAGCTGGAGCCTCACACATGGGCGTGGTCTGCAGGCTGGTAGCCTAGCGCTGACCATGAGCTCTAACCTGAGCCCTGGCTGGAGTCACCTGAGTTGATTCTCTTCACTCGCCTCCCCAGCTTAAATTTGCTTCAAATTTGAAGGCCAATGGTACACATTTCTTAGTGGGCTTCCATGGTGTTGAAAGTATTTTATTAGCTTTTAACTAATTTTCCATACATTTGCTATGTTCTTTAACATAAGAATGCCATATCCATTAACACTTAAATTTATGAAACTCATGAGAACATTTTGTAATATGTAGTATGTTATGGACTGAATTGTATTCTCCT
This sequence comes from Anoura caudifer, assembly GCA_004027475.1. Classification (NCBI taxonomy): domain Eukaryota; kingdom Metazoa; phylum Chordata; class Mammalia; order Chiroptera; family Phyllostomidae; genus Anoura; species Anoura caudifer. Next base: position 233,683 of record PVKU01002183.1, read on the forward strand.
AAAATTCATATGTTGAAGCCCTAATTCCCACTAACTGAGAATGTGATTTTATTTGGAGAGAGGGCCTGTAAAGAGGCAATTAAATTAAATGAGGCCCTAATCCAATATGACCGTATCTTGATAAGCAAAGGAGATTAGTGCATAGACAAAGACACCAGGGGTGTGTAGGCACAGAAGAGAGACCATGTGCAGACACAGTGAGAAAACCATCATGTACAAGCCAAGAGGTAAGGCCTCAAAAAACCCCAAATCTGCGAAGACCTTAATCTCGGACTCTCAGCTTCCAGAACTGAGAGAAAATAAACCTCTGCTGTTTAAGCCCAAAGTCCGTGGTGTTTTGTTATGGCAGCCCTAGTAAACCAATATATGGTGGCAATCATATATAAAAGTCTGACCATCAGAGTGGAAAAAGACATGAGCTAAACACCACCATAGCAAACCCCTGGTTTCACAGAAGCAGGGAGGCACTGTGCTGTCTTAGGGTCTCAGGACCAAGCAGAGGCACAGACAGGCTCTGGGATTGACAGTGCAGGACTCTTCCCACGTAAGACTGAAGCCCCCATTTTTATTTATCAATGAGTTGCTATTATAGTGTTTCCCACAATTGCTCTCCTCCCTCTGGGCTCATGTGCCCACATGGAAGATGGGAAAGCCTAGGTCAACCCCAGGTCAGCCTTGTCCATGTCATTTGCAGTTTAGTAGCTGTGCTGCCAAGCAAACAGTCCACTTCTCTGAAATGATGTGAACACAAAACTATCAGCTTCAGAAGGTTGTCAGTTCCCACAGTGGAGTAGAAAAATGGAATTGTGTCATCAGAGAGACATGAGTGTGAATCTGGACTCCACCACTAGTCAACTGTGTGACCTTGATTAAGTTATATAACCTCTTAGAGTCTCCATAAAAGAGGGTAACAATATCTACCCTTGACTCACTGTTGTGAAGCTTAAATGAGATACTGTGTGGAAGGAGGGGGTCAACAAAGCAGACTCCCTCCGGCCCTGCCTTCTTTCCTCTGTCCCCTCACTATTCCTTCGTCTTCCTCTCTGTTGGGGAACACCAGGCCCCAACACCCAGGTTTCTGACTCTACTCCATTGTCCTTTCCATTGAATACACCCATCTCACTCAGCCAGGGAAGGCCTGTTTGTGAGACCCAAGGGCTCTGTGGGCTACCTGCAGACAGTTCACCAGATCATCATCTTTTGTGGGGCTTGGGTGATTTCTACAAAGAAATTTGATTAGGTAGAAACTGTCTTTTTCTTTGGATTTCTAAAAAGGTGGCCACTTGGGTGATACGCCAGCATTAGCCAAGCCTAGACAGAGTGGTTTTTGCACTCTGACAATATTCATTATAGATAATCCTTTCTTGCTGCACTAAGATTTTTTTTTTAAAAAAGGTATGAGATCTCCGCTCACCCTGTTACTGGACAGGGTCTGGGCCCAGAGCGGGTCTGCCTTAGGCTTGCCAATAGTATGTGGGTTCTTGACTTCATGTAGGAAAGATTCCACAGCATGAGTCGAGGTGATTTTGAGAGTATGTTTATAAAGCTGGGGCAGTGAAACAAAGGAAGGGTTTAAGATAGAAAAAGCAACAGAAGAGAGAAAAGTCAGAGAACCTTGGAGACGAGTTCGGGGGTAAGCCTGGGACGAGCTTCCACTGCCCAGTGCTCCCCTGGTTGCAAGTCTCACAAGGTCTCTTACAGTCTAGGAGAAATAGAGCAGAGATACAAGGCATGGGCGTGTTCTAGCTAGAGAGCACTCCATTTGTGCTTAGTCTTGAAGCTTTTTATCTTTCTTTGGCTGCAGAAATCCTAGAGGAGGTCTCAAAGGAAGGTCTTAGCAGAATATTCATTAGTGTTTCAGGTCTGTCCTTCAATATGTTGATCATCAAAGTGTGCGTATAAAGGGGTCAGAGGTTATTTTCTGGTCAGTTTCATTTTTAAAGAACATCATCAAGTACGTCACTGAAAAGGGACAGAGACCTATGTTATGTCCTAGGATAGTCTGGAACACGCAAACCATGTGCTCCTAAGTGTCCTTGGTTAGGGAAGATAAAACCTTGTGATTCGTTAGCTAACTGTAAATTTCTCAAATCATTTGGCCTTGCTTAATTCTTTTGTCTCAGTTTCCCTTATTTCACTCACTAAGAAATTTCCCTAGCTTCTTACTCTCCTGCCTCAATCTAAACACCCCAGAAATTTCTACTTGGTTAAGCAAAAATACAACCTGTGTGCAAAGACATTTCGGGCTTCTAAACAGCTTGCTCATGTTCCTTAGCCATCCCATTCTTGCCTTGAGCAACTCTGACCTCACAGTCTTGGAATGAGGTCTCTTTATTTGCACCTTACACTGCACATACCTCCTATGACAGTGGACAACAAGCCCAATGCAGTGGCTGAGAACACAGAATAGAGACAGAACTACCTTTGTGATTTCCAGCAGGTAATTGACCTCTCTAGGCCTCAGTTTCCTTATCTAAAAAAGGGGAAATACAAAGAGCTATAAGAGTTTAGATAAAACTTGGAAAACCTCTCTCAGTGCCTGACACATAATGACTCCATCAAGGCTACATATCAGTAGTATCATCATCATCAGTAATTTTCATCTGATACATGCTCCGCTGACAGAAGGAAAAACCAGTGGAATACCTTCCTCAGTACCTAGTTATTATAGTCTTTGACTACTAACAGGCTAGTGAAGAAAAAAGAAAGCCACAGGGGCAGTGGTTTTTGTAAACTGCTTTTCACTGTGAACTGACGGCAGCCCCAACCCCAGGTTGACAAGCTGGTAGTATGACAAACGAGGGGGGCTGTAATAAGTTATAAATTCCTAACTGGGCAGGTTATAGTGAGTAGGCATGGCCCGAGCCTGAAACTTCTTTAGTGAAAGGTTTTTAAGCAAGCCCTGTTCGTTGTACCTATGGGTACATGTTAACACACCTTTGAAATGCCAGAAGTAATGCCCCTTGAAGGCATGGTCACTCTCAAGAGAGCACATACTCTTAGCCAACGTATAATCCACCCCACCCCCGGGTTTCTGCCACCTTTACGTAATCTTTATTACTTTCCCTCCTTAATCTCAAATGCATAAAAGAAACTGCAAAACTGCCATTCTCTGGGGCATTTGAGATCTTGTTGCCTGGCATATGTCATCAGTATGGCTCAATACACTAAAAAAATTTTCTACAGGTTTGGACCTTTGTCACATCGACAGTAGGACTGTGCCAACACCACCACCTGCAAAAGGTGTGTTATAATTCAGGGCACCAGCTGCTATTGCTCAGGCAGGGTATTACCCAGCACAGGGTTCCTCACTCTCTCCACTGTTGACATTCGAGGCCAGATCATTCTTTGCTGTGGGGTTGCTTTGTGCATTGTACGAAAGTTAGCAGGATCTCTGACCTCTACCCATCAGTTGTGTCCTCCCACAAAAATGTCTCCAGACATTGTCAAATGACCCCCAGAAAGGAAAAATCACCTTCCTTTGAGAGCCACTGTTCCAAAGGAACAACAGACTAAATACTGTCTCTTGGGTGAAAGCGGACTACCTGATCCCAACAGGCAAGTTTGAGCTCCAGCTGTCTAATGCCAAATCATTGTTTATAATCTGGCAACTGTTCTGATTGGTTGGTGCCTATGCCATATTTTTACTAAATATGCTTAATATAATTCCTGCATCATAATGAGCTCTAGGTTGAGATTTCTTTAAAAAAATAAAGAAATCTTAGCTGTCCATGTAGCAAAGATAAAATTCATTCAAAGAGCATTATTGGTGACTAAAAGTAGTCAGATGGCAGTTATTTTACCTCAAAGACTTTCAGGAATGTGCCAACATGGTCTGTTCCCCCACCATTATTTTCTCACCCATCTTTCCCAATCATAGTACAAATGGTGTTTCGGACTGCTTGACCTTAATGATAACTACAAGCTACTTCCCTACTTCTGGACTTTTGCAGAGCAGGTTAAAAGAGGTGATTCTCCTCCAAATGTCTCTGTGCTTCAATTTGAAGCACACCACCTCACATTCTTAGACTCCAGGTGATGTGTGCGTACCATGTTTCCCTACAGGATTGGTTCAGACTTTGGGTCCCAGAGGGTTTGTAGTGAGGATGGTGACCTGTTATCAAAACAAAAGACACCCTGAAGTGTTGCCATGGTATTTGATCTGTGTCCCGAAGAGTATTCTGATATGGGGAAGAGGGAAAACAACCAGATAACTAGAGTACAAATGAATTCAGGCCAAGGGAAAGATTAGAGGTAAATTAGATTGGGTTACTCCCTAAGATTAGCCCATTTTGCCAAGTGAAGTCATACACCTGCCATAAGCAACAACACCATTGTTGCAATGTTGTTGGAACCATTGGAATAATGAGTCACCCACAGTGAGCCTTCTCAACAAGACCAATTTTGGTAAAGGATTGTTTTTTGGTCAGAACACTGGGCCAGGTTTCTGGATAGGATCAGGAATCAGGTGTGATTTATCATCCAGATTCTTGGTCAAACTGAATGGGCTTATCAGTCTCTGAAAATAAGGCTCTGGAAGTACTTTAAAGGCAGCAGAGAAACAGGGATGCTAAGTCACAATGTGCTTATGTTTGCCACCAAAGCTGTGCCCTTGGGATTCCTTGTCTAGCTGATACCCAGCTTCTCAGAGGGGCCTCTGGGTCTGCCCACATGCTATTTGCCACCTGGAAAATTCTCCCCCCGACTTCACTTACCTAACACCGTATTCATTTACTTACTATCTGCATGGCTGTGGGGATGTTACTTAACTTCTGTGTGCCTCAATTTCATTTGCTCTGAAATGGACAAAATCAGCATTCCTACTTAGAAGTTATGGTGTACCTGAAACAAGATAACACATGTCAAGTACTTAGCACAGTGCCTGGCCCATAGCAAGCATTCAATAAATGCTAGCTGTTGTTAGTGCAATTGTTACTAACCCTTCACATGTCATTTCCTCCAATATACCTCTGTTGATGCTCTTAACTAGGTCATTTTCCCATTATGAGCTTCTGTAGCACATGGTATGAGGTATACAAGTTATCTTAAGGGGCTACTCCAAAGGTCTTCAGGAATACACCTCTCAGATTCTTAGTGCAGCTTCAAGACACTCTCACAATCAAGACCAGCCTGGATAAAAGCTCCAATCTCTGGGTGCAGTTATTGATACAATGGTCAGCAGGGACAAAAAGCCTATTTGAAAAATTGAGGTTATTGCTATGGAGACTGGGAGAAAGAGGAAGTTTCTCTCTATAAGATCTCATGTGCTAAGGATGATGCTTTTCTGGAGCTAATAGGGGGCCATCTTTGCCAGCAGGAAAGCCTGCCTGAGAATGAAGAAGAGGTGGAAGAAAGCAAAGGTCAGAGGGAGAGCGGGGTAGGGAAGTGAGGATGATGGGGACAGAGAGAGAGGATTACATAGTTGAAACCCTGAATCCAGCCACACCTAAAAATAGATGTTCCCAGGGTTACATGCTGTCAGTTAGCTTGAACTTGGTTCCTCTCACTTATTAAAGTCTAGATTAGCACACCATAATTTCTCATTTATAATGCATATCACACTTCATCCTAATTAATTCTTTAATTGTCTACCTCCTCTCAACTAGGCTGAAATTCCGTAAAGGCAAGGCTCTGTCACACCTGTCCACCACTGTGAGCTGAGCAGAGTGCCTGCCCAGAGGAGATGCTGACGCATTTGTTAAATGATGGATAGATTAGAGGTAAGTTAGTAACCTGGGGGGACTCCAGATGAGAATCAAAGTTCTACATGAAGCAATGATGGGAAGTATAAAGCCCCATTATCTTTCCCCAACTTCTGCCTAGCTAGACACAGATTAGACATATTATTACCCCAGAAGATGGCTCCCCTCCTTATTATATCCCACTCCCTTCATTGCACAGAGAAACAGATGCTATGAGATCATTTCAGTCTATTCAAATCAGGGTCCCCAACCCCATAATAGAAGGCTTAATTCAGGAGAGGAGAGATGGGAAAATGTCAGGAGAGATACTCTTGTGCACATACTATTTATGAATTATCATCTCATCAAACTATAAACTTTCCAAAAATTTCCAAGGATTACTATTGATGTTCTTGTTAACAAATTCCCTAAAACAGTAAGAGACATTGAATATGAGACTAAGGCAAGGATAAGCTGTCCCTGACTTCTTTGAGATTCCTGCTTCCACAGGTAACAACCAACGATAACTTTATTTTTTTATCCTCACTTGAGAACTTTTTTTATTGCCTTTAGAGAGAAGGAAAGGGAGAGCAAGAAAGAGAGAAAGAGAAAGAGATAGAAACATTGATGTAAGAGAGAAACGTTGATTGGTTGCCTTCCCATATGAGTCCTACCTGGGGATTGTACCTGCAACCTGGGTATGTGCCCTGACCCTGAATCAAACCTGCCATCATTTGGTTTACAGGATGATGCTGTAAATCAACTGAGCCACACCGGCCAGGGCTCACAACCAACTACAATTTTAAATGGGCAAGAACAGAAACAAAGAAACATTTCTCTGTGTTAATCAAGAATCACTCAATTGCACATCCCACCTGGCTTCAGTGATCTCTCCAGGCACAACTGTCCTGTGCTCCATCCCAGGTAGGGACAATAAGCTTAACGTCCAGTTGTGCTAAATCTGCCATGCACTGTACAATACCACACACACACACAGGCACACACACTGCCCTGTGCTCTCCTTCATGTCTCACTCCTTCTTTTAATTATTCTCCTCCACCTGCCTCATGAAATCCTGGGAACTAGGCTGAAAGACTCAATATTAGCAACCCAGCTCTAATGAGAAATTCCCTTTCCCTTTCATACTGACCTTGAACAAAACTTGTGAACATGGACTTTCTCCCCTTCAGTTTAGTTCCTTTTCAGAAGCTTCCAGCCTCTAATGCCAACAAATTTCAGACAGGCCAACGCTCTCCCAGTAGATCAGGCTAGATAACTCAGCATTCTATATAGCTGAGATCGCTGCTGGGCTTGTTTTGAGAAGAATATCCTATTCTTACTAGATTTCCTATTTAGGTTTCATCAGAATTATTTGTTAGTTGTCCCGAACAACTGTTACACCACCATTGATCATCAGGTTGGCTGGGTAGTATTCTAATTGGTTATCACAAGGACAAAAAAGTATAAATTTCTCCTGTTGGAATTTTCTTTCTTTGGGGGGCAGAGGAGCTTATATTTCCCTAACTCCCTTCCCATGTAAAAATATTAAGTTTTCTGAGCCCTATACATAAAACATTGATGTAACATTTAATGTAACTGTTAACTTACTAATTTGCTCTAGGTAAAATTTTTTAAGTGAAGGAGAAATACGTTGATTGACTCTGTAGTGACCTAAGTATATTGCAGTGGTGCCTAAACTTCTGCCTGTGCCAAAGATTGCTTCTCATTAACAGGACATGTTGCAATCAGAAGGAACAATTATATGCAAATAGATACTCCTGGCAGAATTTCAACACATTCTTACCCTCATTTAACCACAATGAGTAAATGAGTGTGCAAACTCATTTACTCATTGTGGCCAAATTCCCATTCTCTTCCCCAAGATGCACCGTCTAACCTGTGTCATCACCAGCCCCTAATCTGCTCATCTTTCCTCCCAGCAGACCTTGCTCAGTCTCACTCATTTCCAGCAGTGTTTCTCATTTGCCCATTACAAAAAAGTCACTCAGGAAACAGCAACTCAGGAGCCCTCTCCTCCAACACACACACATACATACACACACACACACACACACACACACACACACACACACTCCCTCACAATAAGTCAACCTTTCCAGACTGACATGAGCACTCTAAGCAACATAAAGAAATGAAACAGGTAACTTAGAAACCTTGTTTACTCTTACAGTTATGGTGATGTTGTGTTTCCGGTGCTGAAAATTAGGCATCGACAAAGCACCAAGGTCTAAGTAAACGCCTGTCAGATTAAACCAATGATAATCGAGGAGACCAAAAGACATTAATTCTGACAGTTCATCTGTTCTACTGTTTTGTTTTGCTGTTGCAGAGGGTATAACAACACGGAGATCACTAATTTTGCAGATTTTCTCATATGCGGCAGACGTTTGAGATTAAGGATGAATGAACCATTTCCCCCTGCCCACAGGTCATTGGCTGGGAAAAGCAGGCTGCTGATCAATACCGGGTGGAATATGTGTTCATTCACCTTTGCCAACTCTCCAGGAACCCTGGTGCCCATGCTGGGAACTTCCTGTGCTTCCTCCCTCCAAACACAAGCAAGGATTATACGCATCCCTTGCCCTTTGCCAGGTAATTCAACAAGTGAGTGTTTTAGGATGTACATTATCATATGTACATTTTAACTGGGGAAATGCTTTAAACCAAATAAATCCCATCATTTACTTACACCCTCTAAATCCTTCAAAGCACAATTCCATTCAACTCTCAAAGAAATTTTATGTATGAAGATTCTAATTTCCTCTCCTGTAAAAGAGAATCCAAAGTTCTGAATGTTTAGATGATTTTCTCAAACAGCCTTACATTTCTAAACTGAGGCCTGTGTTATGTGATCCAAAGATAAACTCTTTTCTGCCAAAAATCACATGCTTATTAGGAAAAGATTTTTAAAGAAATAATTGGAAAAAATTCCAAATTGGATAAAAATTATCTACTCACAGATCCAAGAAGCTCAGCAAAAAAGAAACAGAACAAATGCAAAGAAAAACACTATAGTTTAACTGCAGAAATCCAGAGTAACTCTTTAGAGCAGCCAGAGGACAAAAAAGACACATCACAACTGGGGAAAACACAGATGCCCAGCAGACACAATGGAGACCACAACACAATGCATGGCTAAAAAAAAAAAAAAAAAAAAAAAAAAAAAAAAAAAAAAAAAAAAAAAAAAAAAAAAAAAA